>OZ022235.1:12732518-12878186 GCA_963978835.1 Tenthredo scrophulariae | reverse complement strand
AAAGAAAGAGACGAGTGAAGACGAACGACGTGGGTATCACTCGAAAATCGTTACTCAGGGCTTGTATTGAAAATTGGAAAATAGAAAAAAAAAAATACGACCCTTATTCCAAACTATAAATCGTCCATCGGTATTATATGTATCGAGTAATTATAATCGAATTGCGATAAAAAAAATTTACGAGCTGTTATCAGTCTGCAATACAATCGTCGACGGTCTTATTTCGTTCCTCGAAAATACTTCGAGCCGGATGAGTTTGGAATTCGAAACTATTTTCTTATCTTGATACCGTAGTCTCGATTACGCATCGTATTGAATGATAGAAAATCTTCAAGCCAATGTACGTAGTACATCGATGGTTTGAATTGCAAATCGAAAGATCGAATTTCTTCTTCTTTTATTTGTTATTACTCAGCCGGGTTTTAAGATACAAAAATTGTCGAAATACCGTTGTACAGAGAATTAAATTCTCCGCAAAAAATGTCCCCGAAATTATTTCTTTAAACTGAATGGTTCGGCCGTGAGAATCGGTTAAAGGCGACTAACTTTCAAACGCTGATAACTTGTAGATCGTTGATTATACTAACAATAAGAACATTTTTTTGAGAGTATTTGAGTCTCTATAAAATCACACTCCGCGAAATTATCCGTCTTGAAAAAAAAAACGCGGCTGAATAATCAAAATTTGGGAAAAACGAAAAAATTGAAAAAGTTATAAATTCGTTGAGCTATTTTATAAATTTCGTTTTCTAGCGCTATACTTCCGCTAGGATTTTGCCTTCGGTCTTATTATCTCAAAGGATTGTCACGTGATTTAGGGAATCTGTGGAATTGAAGTGGAGTAATCAGTGATGATGAACTTATATCTCAATATTCGTACTGTTTGTTATTTATTAATTCAATCATTAATAATATTCTTACGTCTATAATGACTAGAGTTTTTTTTTTTTCTTTTTTTTTTTTCTATCATACTTATATGTATTTTTTCTTTTTTTCATCTCGGTTTTTTTTTTTTTAATCTTTTTTTTTTTTTTTTTTTTTCTCTTCGTTAAAAATTAAACCTAGGAAGATATACATAGGACACTTTCTCAATATCTCAAAACATTCGAGACCATAATTAAATATACGTATACATCAATACGCTATAATACCTGCAGAGACACAATTTCTTTCATTTATTTTTTTTCTAATTTTTTTTTTTTTTTTTTCTATTAGTTAGTCTTTGGAGGCGCTGCATTTGTTGTCCAAGTTAGGGAACAACCTTTCCAGGCTTCTGGTGGATTAAATTCAAGTGGGTGTGTTTTTCTACAATTCGTGATTTGGAAAATTATTTACACATTATTTTCAAACTGTCGTTAATCAAAAGTTTCATCAAATTATTAAAAAAAAAAAAAAAAAGGGGAAAAAAAAGAAATAAAATTAAATTAAAAAAAAAAAAAAAACCTCACTCCTCTCTCTCTCTCTCTCTCTCTCTATAATCCACCTATAAACCTCCGTTATTTCTCTCGTAAATATTATTATTTACATATATAAGGAAAAAAAAGCAAAAAAAAGCAAAAAAAAGTAAAAAAAAAAGCAAAAAAAAAAAATCAAACGATGAAAGAAATAATATATATATAATTAGATATTAATATTATACTATAAAGAAGATGTAGTATAGCTATAATGAAATAAAATTAAATGAAAAGAAATGAAAAAAAGAAAGAAAAAAAAAAAATATATATATATATATATATATACTAAATATTAATAATAATATTAATAATGATGATAGTTTAGTAATAAATATACAGGCTAATATAATAATAATAATAATAATAATAATAATAATACAAGTACAGTCTCCGTATAGATGTTCACGTACTATACATATATCCAACGGATAATAATCTGTGCGCTTATAATTAATATATAGTAATAATTGTATCGATGTTGTAGAATCTTGAATGAGAATCGAGAATCTTTAATATCGTGATGATTATTTTATTTTTTATTTTTTTTTTTACGACGAAGAATTAGACGAAGACGCGGACTTCTCGATGTAATTTTGCTGTTTCGTAAGGTCGACGTTAGACGAGGAGATCACCTTCTTGCAGCTTGTTGCGTCGTATGCTTTTCGAGAACGCCAAAATTCTGTAATAAAAAAAATTAAAGGCATGGGGTTAGATTAGTATAATTTCTGAATAATTTATACGTCGTAATTGACGTACGAGGGTATAAAACTGTATAGAACGATCGGGAAATAAGACCGCGATAACTTTCGTTTTTGAGAATATCTGCCGGGTCCAGGTGCCGCCTAAAACGAGAGGGTTACCGATCTCGTAAATACTTGATCGAAAACCTACGCGTCGTATTTAATGCGGGTCATATCGTAACCCAGCATCTGTTCGCTCATGCTGCTACTGGTGTTGGATAAGTCCTAAATTCCGTTAAGAGGTGCAGGTACTCGAAAGTCTGCGCTAAATTATCCTGTGGCCTTCAATGTACAGCCGAAAAAATTTCTGGCACCATTGAGTCGTTGAGTGTTTAATTAATGTTGAGAAAATGAAAATGAACAAATTATGACCGTAACTCTATGCAAGGTGTAGCATAAGTGCCCTAATAGTGCTCGTCGAAAAACACTGTACCTCCTCTCTCGTTCCGTCACGATTCTATACGGATAACTTTAATCACAAAGACCGTACAGCCTTTACTGACCGTTCGGTATATTATACCGTCCTTTTCCTCCTTAGGACCGTCGGTCCATCACCCTATTTTGGTCAGGTAGCACCTGAAGATCCCCACCTTCTTAAAAACTCGGGGGTTACTCCTGTTCACTTCTTCAGGGAAGACACGTGACAGCAGGTGCTGCGCCCTTGTAGGATGGGAATAACCGGATTTTATGTATATGTGTATGTATGCATTAAGTACATACATACCTATATAAACGTATAATAGGGAGAGCCGAAAATTTGGCGGGACTTTTCCCACTCGGGCGTGTGCTGCGGCGTGTGCGTTGTTCGGTATATACCTTTCTTTCCACTCCTTTTCTCTTTTTCTCTTTTTTTTTCCATTTTTTAGTCTCTTTATACGGGTAGGTTGCACATACATGTGTGCGTATGACGTATACATGTGTAGTCGTCGCCGATTCGTCGAGCGATATTTTTAGGGGCCAAGAGAGCGACCGGGTCTAACTGCAGGGGTCAGGTGATCTGATCCTTTTGTTTGCGGAAGCAAAGTGCATTCCTTTCAAATCTACAAAGTGGAATTGGTCAGAGTCTCGCAGGGCTGATTGCGGAGTCGTTATACTGACTTGGAGTCAGGGCTTGAAACCGAGATAACTAATGCAGGGACTGGCGTTGAAATTTTCAGACATATCTAACGCTAGGTTACTCCAAGGTTCGGGTAATTTTTGACCCCTTGCAAAAGGCGGGATTCTTCGACATGTGTGATCATCGCTTTGAGGAGGAACAGATATAAGCATATGCCAAGGTCCAGTATAATAATTTCCTTTCATATCAGTTCATCCGATACTTGAGATGAGAGAAAAAGGTCATTGTTCGACTCCAGGAAACTCGGATAATAAAATTGGAAAACCGCAGAGTACCCATATGCTCTTTACTCGTTTGGTCTTCTCAAGTGGTTTCTCGACTCTCTTTACTAAGGTATATTGAGCTGCACTAGAGGAAGAAGACGCGATGAGAGGACTACCATATGGCACATCACTGCTGCATTTCGTCGATTCTTTAAGAAATTTTTAGCAGCTTCGCCCTTGCACTTCGAGCCACATCTGTTTCCTCGGTTTGAGAGGCTAGCACGCAGAACCTTCTTCAAGAAATTTCTCGAGTTGTGTAGAGAGGGAGGAACGAGGGTACGGAACCTAGAGAATAACCTGAGGCCCCCCTCTCCCACTTTACTCTCTTTTTCTTCCCCATTATTTTCTCTTTCTATTTCCTCCTTCTTTTATTTTTTTCCTTCTCTCTCTCTCTCTCTCTCTCTCTCCCTTTATTTCCTTCTTTCTTTTCTGTCGTTTAAGAAAATCGTGGGAGATTTGACCAACGGCTGAATTTTCGCGCCAAAATAAACTCCTTTGTTCGAATATACGAGCTCTAAGTAGCTCCTGCTCGATTCACAACCAAATAACAGACGGTTATTTAAATCGCATTAACCATGGTTCGGTCTCGAGTTACCCAACGTTTACACGAACCGATATCCAGGTACTATTTCAGGATTTCTTAAAATGCCTTCGGGGTAGTGGAAGGTATAAGGTACTACTCGAAGCTCTAACGACTCCCTCGGCCAGTTCATCCTCGGCTACCTCGTAAACTAAAGAAATTCTTGAAACCGAGGGCAATTTCGATCACGGATTGTGTAGCTAAACGTTAAATTAGTTCAAAGAAGTGCTACGGAATGAAACTCGAACCACCATCATCATCATCATCATCATCATCATCATCATCATCATCATCATCGTCATAATTATCATTTTCTCCATTTTTTTCACCAATTCTTCCGCAACTCTTCAAGGATAGAAACTCGAGAATTTCGCAGTTCATTTTTCTCTAGTTTATGAAAAAATTCCTCACCGGGGAATCAGGTGTATTATCTGTATAATATAGGGAGTATTATACCAGCAGATGGCCTACGGCCTCTCAAGGTCTTTCCTTCAGTGTTAGATCCCCTGTTTCTTAAATTCTCTTTCTTGAAAAAAGAAAAAAAAAGAAAAAAAAAAATAGAAAAAAAAGGCTGATTTTAATCGTGGGAAAATACTACTCGGTATATTGTAAGAATAAGGTACAACATGCATAAGAGGAGGCGGAAGGACGATGAACAGGTGCAGTGCCGTTAAAGAAAGAAACTTTAATGTTTTTATTTTTTCATACGTATAAGAGTTGAAATTTTCGTGTGTATTTTCGCCCCATATTACGAATTTATTTCATTAGAAAAATTAAAGAATAGAAAAAAAAAAAAAAAAAAAAAAAGAGAAGCTAGTTAATGGAGTTTTATTTTTTTTTTTTTGCTTCAATACGAAGAAGGATAAAAAAAAAATCTTTTCTTTGAAAGTAACTAAGGAAATATCTCGGTGCATTCTTTGGTCAAGAATTAAGCCGGAGAGGAGAAGAGAAAAAGAACCCGCGTAGATGAATCACGAAAACCCTTCGGGTTCGGCGTTGTTGGCTCATGACTCACCGAGTAATTTACTTCTCGAGGACTTTTGTTCCTTTTTATTTTTATCTTTTTTCATATATTTTTTATTTCTTCTATATAGTTGGATAGAACAGTTTTTTCGGAAGTTTAAACAGCGCGAAGAGATTTTCTAACGCGATTCAATCGACGGTTGAAGATTGTATGCATGAAAAAAAAAAAACAAAGAAAAAAAAAAAGCGTTCGGTAATGGAAAAGCTGAAGGAAAAAGGTGAAGTAAAAATCGTGAAAGTGTTGTATTAGACGCCTTTTCTAACGCGTATATAGAAAACGGTAGCCTAAACTGAGATCTTCGGTTCCTTCCCTCTCTTCAAAGTATATATAGTTATACATACACCTATATATAGCGAGAACTCGTAGCGGTGTAAAACAAGGAGCTAAAACCGGCAAAGAATCAAGTCTGATTCTATACACAGGGGGTAAAACCTGTTTCTACCTTCAAGGGCCACGCGACCATCCATCGCTCGCGCATCGTGGTTCCCTGCTATCCTCCTGAGCGCAGGCAACCAGCCTTGCGCCTTTGACCGTTGGTGAGACTCCCGATTTCCCGCCATAACATTTTTATCCGATATAATTATTGCTGGTAGTTAATTGTGGTGTCGTTCTCTGCGATCGTTTAGAGACCGTTGTATGCTCCCTTCGTACTTATTTCATAGTTATTTAATTAATACAACGAATTTCCGACGATAAATAGAACAATAATAATAATAATTTATATAACGACCGGGAAATAATGGCCATTGTTTATTACACACATCGGATGTGTTGAAATTTCTTCCACACACACGAATCACATCGCTTTTTACTGATTCAGTTACGACCTGAGGGCCTTCTGAAGAGTCTTTTCATCCTACATTATATACCGTGTGTATACATACCGTGACAATTGAATCGTAAATTTTAACTAGGTTTCAAATCAGTTTTAATTGTATTTAATTGTACTAAAAGTTCTCGCTACAAGCGTGAGAATTATTATTATTTTTTTTCTTAAACTACCGTCTAATGGTGCATAGAAGGATAAAGAAGCATCGAAACGTACCGTGGATGTTTGTCTGACGTGAATACGGGGTCGATCTTTTCCTCGGTGATTTTTCAACCCTATCAGATTTGGGCTTGGTAATGCAGTTCTCTTTGTCCTCTGTCCTGGGATCGACGCCCCATCTTCTCGCAAATTTTGATCTTTCCATTTCCAAAGCTTCGTGCAAAAGGTCTACAGTATCCTTAGGGTTTGGTGGACCGAATAGGCAACGAGGTACCGTAGAACTCAGTGTTGGTGGTAAAACGGTGAAGTGGACTTCTCGGCACATCGAAGCAGCCAGCATGATTCGAAAATTTTCTTTTTTCTTTTTTTTTTCCCTTTACGGTTCTGTTAGATTTTTTATATATTTTTTTTAAATTCAATTATGGTATTCAGGGTTTAATCACAGCGGCGATTTTATCCGAACAGACACGAGTGAGGAAAACTAACGAGGAATAAAGGGAAAAGGGAAATATAAGACGGAAGAATAAAAAAATAGGAAACTCGCCGAAAGTGGAAACCGAAAACTGTTCAGAAATGTTATTTTTTCCCTAACTTCCTGGCGACGACCGGTGAGGTCGGTGGTCAGACTTATTCTGGCTTCTACTTAGGTACGAACCTTGGGCCTTGGCTCATAGCCCACGAGGCTTCCCCACCACAATACCACGAGGTTACTCGATTCAAATCTGATTGGTGCGCGGTTTAAATGCGCCGTAAAAAGCGCGCGGTCCTATCCATACCCGCAACGGATTATGCTAAGCAATTTTAAAACGTCGTAGGTAGGGTACCCCAGTCCCGATCCCAGTCCCAGTCCCAGTCCCAGTCCCAGTATAACCGACCCCAAGACCCAACGCCTACGGCCCACGGGGATCCAACCTTGGCTTATTTTTTTTAAGTAGCCCCTCGCATACAGCGAACACGAATCGAATTTTCTGAATTGAAATCGGCGAGAATTATGTCATGGGAATTTATAACTTATTTGATTTATTCCGAGAACAGGACAGAGCAGACTCTGATAGAATTAGGAAAAATAATGCCAAAGAGGTTCAGGATCGAGAGAATTTTCCTCTTTCTTCTCGGATATATTTCGGAGCCGGAAGTGGTGGGAGTCCGAATGGTTTTACTTGACGAAAAATCGACGAATATGTTCATCAAACTTTGAGGACTCAAATAGAGGGAGAGACTAAAGACCGAAAGCTAATATTGTGTCTGTGATAAAGCTGACTGCACACGCTATAAGCCCGATAGCTGAATAAGGAGAAAAGAATTTGAGGCAAGATAGACGTCCCGCTGAAGAAAGAACTTGAGAAAACCAAAGAAAAAAAAAACACGAAGACAAAAATCCACCTTCTGCCAGTACCAAACTCTGTTAGCTTTCGAGACATCGGAGTATGTGGTATCACGGTTGTGTCTCTCGAGTATGGGGGCAAATTTGACCGTTAGAGAAAACCGAGCTCTCCGCAGGGCGACACGTATACCTTGATACTTCATACTCGGTACACATGCAGGGCGTATATGCACTTGTAATGCAATTTAATGTATGTGAATGTAGGTATACGGTGTGTCGTGTATACACATGCGGGCTGCGACAGGTGGACACCATGACCGTCACGGCCGCGAACCGTGCCGATCTAACCATCTCGTGGTAGCACATAGACACGATACACATATGCGAGTACCTTTGGTGTATAGCGTGTATCCTATCCACCGGATTTACTTGCGGAACGGAACGATATTGAACGAGCACAAATTACCCCACTTTATTATTTAGCAAAGGAAATCTCTGCCTCTTCGCACTAGTTAGTCAAGGTAATGTTCTTCCTTGAACAGTTTGAGTGGGTATTATATCGCCGGTTGTAAGTGCCTCTTTCCTTTCAACGTGGTCCTTAATCGTGCCGCGGAATCACCAGCGACATTCAATTCCGTAAAACTTTTTACTTATACTCTTCCGTCCCGGAGGTATCACCGGAATCCGAGAAGAAAGGAGTCACTCATACCTCGTCCACGGATTCTTTGTCCATAAACTTAAGTTCCATTATTATCGTTTGGCGAGAACTCGGGGTGATCCTTGGAAGCCTGTTTTACAAGGAGCCAAAAAACCAGCTCGTTTCCTTAAATCTAAAACCAAAACCGTGAGTAAAAAGTGTCACGATCCCCCGCGGATCTTCTACAAACCCATTAGATGTGCATACTTATGCATGGGGTCATGCATGCCTCGCGGTGGTTCGAGCCATATCTGACGTCACGTCCCCCACACGAGTATAGGTTCCGGTCTGGTGAGCATGGAAGGATACCGGAAGTTATAGAAGTGTAGGGGAGGTCCCGATTCCCTGGCTCACTATATGAACCCCGTAGGGACGAGCTTGTGCGACACGCCGACCTTCGCCCTTAATATACACATATAACCAACCGAGAATGGGTATAGCTTGATATACCAACGGTTCTTCGATCCACGATACATCGAATTTTTGATCATTAATGGTTTAATAAAGTGCGTAACGGTTTTCTAACGTTCGATTTTCACCCTTGTCTTTCATTCGATGATGTTCAATCGCAAGTGAAACCTGGAAGGATTCGATTCACTTCCACAATCCTGGATGCATATCGCACCAAGAATTCAACGGATAGCTAAGTCCCCTGACGAGTTTGCCCGATTCGAGTTAGTTGAGCGGGTCAGTACGCGGAGCGGAGAGATGATGATGGGTAAAAAAGTGAACCGCCTTGAATTATCTTCTTTACATCTTACGGGCACCGGGATCTATTCTATACATCTCATCACTGGATCGAACTGCGCCGGATACAGGGGGGTGAAGTGACCCTGAAGAAAGTAATTCCAACTAGACTAACAACCCAGCAATTTTCAAAACTCTTGTCAACACATGGACTGATAAGAAAGCAAAGCGCAATGAAATTGACTTGCAATTATATACTGCGAAGTCCTAAGCAGATATACTGACAATCAGTACCATAAACGACAGCTGATTCGGCATTAGCCGATCATGAGTAACGAAAGTTTAAAGTCTATCCCTTTTTTCTAAGGGGCGAACAGATCCGAGGGGTCGTGTTTGGTGTCCGATCGACGGCTTGTGGTGGACACGCATCTGCCTACCCAGAGAGAGTGAGTGGGTACTACATACCTTTCTTCTTAATCGGTGAGAATGGTCAAGGCAAGGATGGCTAGGTACGAGAAGGTACTATCCATGTATAATATCGAGAGGATGCAGCTATATGCTAGACAATGGTGGAATTATGAATAAACTGGGATGGCGGTGTCTTTGATGAGATTTTACGCCCTGGGTTTGCGGTTTTATGAAGAAAATAAGAGCCGATGGAAAACGCCGCTTATGTATGAGGATGGTTTTTTGTTATCGTTCGGTTTCAAGAATAGAAAAAAATAATGATGGAATCGAAATGGGATGTAGATTTATGCACAAAAAATCGAAATATCTCATAACATGTTGTGTGGAACGATAAAAATTATTCAAACTATTAAAGTAGCGGGAATAAAAAGCCGAGAGTCCTGAAAAAGGGACGAAATGTTTAGGAAATCCGATACTCAACCTTTCAACGAGAAGCTGCAGCCCTCTGTTTGGTCATCTGCCGGCCACGAGACTTTGGAAAAACATCATCCATCCTTTTTTCCGATTTTCCTGTCCCCAACCCCATCGCTTAAATTCGGAACTTTTGCAAAGGGGTAAACGCGTCTCTATGAAATCGTGAAGAAAAAATTCCGGACTCTCCATTCAGTGACGAACATTGTTGTTATGGATGAAAAACCGTTGACTGAGTTTCCGTTTTCGGGGAAAGAGCTGTACCACTGTCAAAGGGTTTCTAGACATATGCCTATATTAATAAATGCCCTTTTGCGGCAGCTGCATCGTATGCAGATGCCTCAGAAATTTTCTGCCTTTCGAGAGTGTACCATGATTCGGGGTTCCCTTTTTTGCTATTAAACATATTCGAAAACAGCACGCGACCCTCTGTGTAGTCCCGGGTGTCTGGATGAGAGAAGAGAGGAAATGCCCTGAAAAGGAAACCGAGGAAAAAATACACCCACACATGTGCTCCACTCACTCATCAAGGAAGATGTTTGCTCCGAGAAGAGGACTCTTCACTGTTTTTTTCCTCTTTTTTTTTTTTCAGTTGCCAGTCTCTGAACTCTGGAATACCACTTGCCATACGAACTATATTCTTCAATTCAGCGCCTGTACGTCCGGCCACTAACGTTACCTCCATGCTCTGCACGTTTAGTCGTATGGAAACTCGCGCCTGACGTCTGGAGACGATCAAACCACCGCATTTCCATACTGTGGTAATTACGCGGATCTAGGTGTACCGTGAAATCGTCTGAGCGTGCAGAGTGCCAAAGGGAAACGTTTAGCACAGGATGTTACCTGGGTTCGTGCGGTTGCGTGTCATGCTGCTCTTCAATGCACAGGGTCTCGTGTGTCCAAAATTAAAAAATTTATACCATACTTTCCAATGCCTAACTACGATATTCGATTCTATAGCAATGGACGTCATTACAAGAAATTGTCCCTAACTCTGACACGATAGAATCATCTGTCGTTGGATGCTGATGAAAGAACAAGGAGCTGAGGAATAAAACGCTGAATTTTTGTTATTTGAGAAAAACAGAGTCCAAATTTTAAGTTGAAGACTTCTTGTTCTCCTCCTCGAAAACAACAGCTGTGTGTTCCTTCCTTTTTTTTTTCCTCTTTCCTCTATCTCTCTATCTTCCTGTCTTTCCTCTCATCTCCCGGGACTCCTAGGCTCCTCGGCTCGTCTCTAACTATCGCGATAAATAAGGACCGCGCGAGGAGACAGCTGGAGTGAACCGGCGTCGAGGTACCTATATATCGGGTCGGTTGGTTCGTTGTTGCTTGTTGCTAGCTGCGGTCTGTTCGTGGGGGTGTGAGATCGGGATCCGATCATTTTTCGCCCTGGGTCTCTAGGGCCAGATGCTTACAGCAATTAAACATCCTGTTCCTCGAACCGTGTTTCCCTGACTTTTTCCTACAACGATTTTCAGGACCACCTTTGCACCCCTAAGAGCTAGGAAACTGCATGGACTTAGATTTTTTGAACTTCCTCTGATTTTGAGACAAGAAGGCAAACTTCCGTCTTCTCCTACGCTCATATGGTACAACCCACGATAAATCCCTGCGGGGTTATTCAAACCCGCACCAAAGGATCCACTCTCCCGCCTTTTTCTCAGTACCAGTAACGGTCAAACCGCGTCTCCACTAAAAAGTTGGTGGGATAAAAGCGGCAGGTGCAAGATATTCCCGCCCGAGTTCATTAAGCACACGCCCTGCATCTGCAGCACGAGCATTTCTCCATCTCTATCCATCCTTGCCGGTCGGCATTCCGGTTATATTACGTGCACAGGCCTTTTCCGGGCAATTCAATTAAATGTCGTGCTGCACTTTACTGTGAAGTAAAGAAATTAATCAAGACCGGAAATCCCCACGGGATTTCATTTTTTCTTTTTTTATAACAGCGTGATGATGCTCGTAATGATTTAGATTACGATGAGGGAAAAAGTAACGCTAAAACAATGTTTTGTCGGCGTAAAGCAATCCCCGACACCGTAAACTGAAACAAAAATAAAGGATAGGGTCGCTAAGAAAATATGGATTGTTTCTTGGAATGGCTCTGTCTCCGATGGCCTCAGGCACGTGTCGTCCTTTTGGAACGCGTGCCAAGTGGTTTGAGTTAAAAATGTGGAGACCTTTTTCTTTCTGTCTTTGTTCACGCGGGCCAAGAGTCCGAATGTTTAAACGTAGTTGTATAAATAGTACGAAAAATCCACTTGCTTCTTCGCGGAATGAACGAGGGGAGACTACGAGACTGCGGAGTATTGGGGTGCTCACTTTCCCATGAATTTCATACTTGAGTTTCACGTGTTCACCGACGTGCCACGCACCTTACCATACGTCCTGGGCCTAATCCCACCTAGAGCCTTGAGATTGGTATAATGGAAAACCGGACCTTTAAAATTTAAAGGGACTATATTGTCGGGAGGAATGGAACAGCTGACGGTCCCTAACTCAGGTACAAAAATTCTAAGACGTTTCGGGAAAATATTTTACCTACATCTTCCATCTTCGTCTCACAGAAATGAAATGAAATTCAGGAACGGTTTCAGTTCGTTGTTCATAACGCATTTTGAGAAATGTACATTCCCTGATCAAACTGGTGTATAAATTGACGTTTAGAACTCGGTTAGTCCAGGAAGAGGAGCTGTCGCGTGTTGCTACCGCTTTATTATAGCAACATATGGCGGAGTAATGGAGAAAAATTTATTTCATATAGTACAGTGGGACTCTCTTCGAGCCCTGTGAAAAAGCTCAGTTTACATGCAAGGCTGATCATAAATAATGAGGATGGCAGAACAGTTTTTTCACATTTCTGAAACATATGGGTGTATGATCAAGATACATACACGAGTATCGAGCAATGTTCTGAGTATCCATTTCGAACTGCAGCTACGAGGATCAGTCTTGATCGTCGTTAAACTAAAAATATGATATCAAACATCGTTTGTTTGGACAGGAAGTATAAATGAATGGTGAGTGACTGCTATGATCTTTAGTTCCGGTCGGTATGGACTGTCAACGATATTATAGTCGTGTGTCCTGTGTCATTGCCGAGGTAAATTAACGGGTAAAGAATTGTTATAGCAACAGAACGTTCTGTGTGCACAGCTATGTCCGATGTAAATCTGAAAGGGTAATTAGCACCTATGACAATAATGCTATTTTCAGAACGGCTGGTCGTTGCATTTTCTTTTTATTTTTATACGATTCGACATGTGCGAGCTGGGTGAAAATTTTTCATCCAAATCAAGTAAATCTGTATGTCGAGGGAGCCGCCTGTTTTTTCGTGGGAATATGGGGATCGTTGAACCGTTGAAAACCGAACGATGATGGGTAATTACTACAGCTGATTGGTTTTTCTCTAGGTGTAACCAGATATCGAGCGTGTTAAACGAGGCGAGACTGTAATTTAGGGTCGCAAATTTATTGTGTGAATGTTTCAGCCAAGTGCAGCTTATTTTCACAGGCTTATAACGTTATCATTTATTTTTACTGATTATGTATACAAGTGATGGAGTCTCTCGTTCCAGGGAAATATTCATTCTTTTTTCAGTTTTACCTGACATCCCTTCAAAATAAGACGAAATAGAAAGGATAGAGCTGAAGACGAATTTTTACATTTTGGAAAGTTATCTTCAATCGCTTGTCACGGTTAAACTATGGACTTCATAAGAATAAGAGCGAAGTCTTTTTTTGTATAAAATTCGATTCTTCGTAAAACGCCACTCTGCTCGATCTCGTGTCATCAAACCCGGCCGAGTGATACCGGATTGAAAAAATAATTGTCTTTCTTGCGTTATTGAGATTGGATATCCAGCTGAAAACGAAAAAAAAATAATATTACCCTGCAACGACAAGCCCAAAAAAAAAAAAAAAAATCGTTAAATTTATGGAAAAGTATAAGTATCTTTTACGACCGGAACTTCGAATAAGAACTCACAACGCCATCCTCCGAGTCCTGGGGATTCCCTTCTGCGGTGAAAAAAAAAAAATTAAAAATAATACGCCCCCCATTTAGCACCTGGATATGATACTCAAACATTTATAAAACAGCTGTGGCGATGAAGATGATACGAATTAATGATGTCGCGTAAATTCATTCGCGGCTTACTAGTTACCCCTTGATTAAGATAAGATTGATTCGTCCATGGGCTTAGATTTATTGCGGGAACCTCCCTCGATGATTAGAAAATTACGGAAATACTCAATCGCCAGAAACTGTGGCTGTGTTAGTAAATTTCTAAGCTCGAAATCAGTCGAAGGCTGCATCTTATTCGTGCGAATTCTGAATGTTCGAATTATTATATTCGCTGGGGGGTGAATCTGCGAGAAATTGGTTCACACGATTGAACAGATGACGCGTGCTGGACGCCGTGTATATAGTTTAGTAACTAATGTTTAGGGTAAACTGAGTTATTAGGGGAAACTTAGTGGCCGTAACGAGTACCATTATGAATTGGTAGTGCTTCGAATTGTTCGTTAAACCGAGTAATTAAAGAGAGTTTTCCCAGCACCATATGCGATGTTTGCCCAGTCTTTCCGGTATACATATACATATAGCTTGTGAAATCTGTCCGTATGTTCTTTACATGGTCGTTATTTATTATAAATGAGACACAGATCACTGGTCCCAAAAATTTTATGTTCAAAGATGAAGTTTCTTGTCAGTATAATACGTCGTCCTAGGAAAGAATGAACTATACATAGAGGATTTTAATGAACTAATTGACACCTTGATAGTTTATACTCTGGATCAGTCGACTTATTCTTCTTTTTTTTCTTTCTGTACAAGCAACAACAATATTTTAACAAAAGTCAACAATCATTTATAACAAACGAGTAATAACACAATTATATCTTATCTGGTACATACTAGTATTTTCTTAAAGCTGCCTTGCTGCAGTTATTCATTATCGTATTTTATAAAAAAAAACTACCTATATCTACTCGATATTATTTACAATTCTATATATATAACGCCTGTATACTTTGCTACGACTATTATTCATGCATCGGTGATTAATTATCTCCAGATATTAAAGCCTCTAATGTATGTGTGCTCATGTGATGAAGTAATTGGCAAATATCTTATCCCTAAAGCTAGATGATATTTACAAAATTCACAAGGCCATATTTATTGAATAGGCAATTCTTCAATTACTATATTGAACCTCCCTATAATTATTTCCTTCATTCAGTCGCTCGGGACGAGCATCAGTTTATACTTCTCGAATCTTGAATGATCGAGCGCAGCCATCTAGGCTTCGAATCATTACCCATGTCAGGGCAATTCCGATCGTAGATTAGGCTCTCTTCGCACATACCATATGCAAACACCGACAACTAGCAGTGCGACAGCTACGCCAATTATTCCTCCAATAAGTGCAATTGAGTTTAAACTCGCCGTCGCGATGCAGTTTTCCTCTGTAAACATCAGTCATAAATAACTCAAGAACTGGAAACGGTATTTGTTATTGAATATATCTTTTTTGAGTATAAATTGCAAACACTTGCCTGCACGGTTCGATACATCGCCATCTGTGTTGTACGCAATTAAATTCACATTGTTGAATCTGAAGGTGACATCGCCCAAAGTAGATACCGTTTCGACATTACAAACATACCTAGAAGTGCCTAATGAAGTCGAGAATAGGCCGAGGGCTGAGTTGTCACCGACAGTCAACGAGGTTTCTGAAAATTATGTGTAAAGGAACGAATTGAGGGGGTCTACGAACGTGGATAGTAAACATATGCAGTAATTCAAACGACTGATAAAATTACCTGTTGCATCGGGGAAGTTAGTCTCGTCGAGATAAATCAACGCTTCAATACTGTCGACGGTCGACCTCGTACCATCTTCAGCAAAGCGGAGAGTAAGGGAGTTGCTCGGTGTCGATTCTGTCCAAGTTAATGTCATGTATTGGTCGGATCCGGAACAGCTACCAGACACGGTTGCTGTCGATGGAACTGTGATGGTTCCAGATAAACTCTGGTATGCGTAAAAGTAAGTTAGTTATCATTAATTAAGAGTACGGTTAGAAATTCTTGAATGACTACGCAATTACACACGAAGTATTTTGAACTCGGATCAACAGGTGGAATACGATTAATCGGAAATAAAATTACGATCCACTATAATTCTTCGATCAATATACAACTCTTGATAGCAAACCTGATAAGTAATGAAGGCGAAGCTTGAGGTAGCAGAGATATCGATGGACAAATACCATATGGGCGTAAGGGGGATTTTTTTTTTTTTTTTTTGCGGCTATGCCCACAAGTCTTTATATTGCATCAAAAAGATTTTGCCCCTGAAAAAACGGAATTTTTTTTTTTTTTTACCTATATGCCCGTATGGTATTGATCCATCGATATGATTACGGTGATGTATGTCTAAGTAGATAGAGCTTTGTTATGGATTCATTACGAAAATACTTGGTGCAAGGGAGTCTTTGGGGAATTGAGTTGAACTTATTGCAAATACTATGAATTATAATCTCACCTGTCCGGTGGGGTTCGTATAGACGGCAGTTACTCTAATGCTCATAGCCGATAGAATGCAGTTCACTTGGGTTTCCGAATTTGTAACCGTCCAATCAAATCCAGGTGGATCAGTCGCTACTGTCGTCGTTGTTTCAGTATCTCCTTCAGTTGTCGATGAAACAGTGGTGACAGATTCAGTTGTCGCGTCGGTATCTCCTTCAGTTGTCGATGGAACAGTGGTAACGGATTCAGTTGTCGCGTCAGTATCTCCTTCAGTTGTCGATGGAACAGTGGTAATGGATCCAGTTGTCGCGTCAGTATCTCCTTCAGTTGTCGATGGAACAATGGTAACGGATTCAGTTGTCGCGTCAGTATCTCCTTCAGTTGTCGATGGAACAGTGGTAACGGATTCAGTTGTCGCGTCAGTATCTCCTTCAGTTGTCGATGGAACAGTGGTGACGGATTCAGTTGTCGCGTCAGTATCTCCTTCAGTTGTCGATGGAACAGTGGTAACGGATCCAGTTGTCGCGTCAGTATCTCCTTCAGTCGTCGACGCAACAGTGGTGACGGATTCAGTTGTCGCCTCAGTATCTCCTTCAGTTGTCGATGGAACAGTGGTAACGGATCCAGTTGTCGCGTCAGTATCTCCTTCAGTCGTCGACGCAACAGTGGTGACGGATTCAGTTGTCGCGTCAGTATCTCCTTCAGTTGTCGATGGAACAGTGGTAACGGATTCAGTTGTCGCGTTAGTATCTCCTTCAGTTGTCGATGGAACAGTAATGACGGATCCAGTTGTCGCGTCAGTATCTCCTTCAGTCGTCGACGCAACAGTGGTGACGGATTCAGTTGTCGCCTCAGTATCTCCTTCAGTTGTCGATGGAACAGTGGTAACGGATCCAGTTGTCGCGTCAGTATCTCCTTCAGTTGTCGATGGAACAGTAATGACGGATCCAGTTGTCGCGTCAGTATCTCCTACAGTTGTCGATGGAACAGTGGTGACGGATCCAGTTGTCGCTTCAGTATCTCCTTCAGTCGTCGACGCAACAGTGGTGACGGATTCAGTTGTCGCGTCAGTATCTTCTCCAGTTGTCGATGGAACAGTGGTAACGGATTCAGTTGTCGCGTCAGTATCTCCTTCAGTTGTCGATGGAACAGTGGTAACGGATCCAGTTGTCGCGTCAGTATCTCCTTCAGTTGTCGATGGAACAATGGTAACGGATTCAGTTGTCGCGTCAGTATCTCCTTCAGTTGTCGATGGAACAGTGGTAACGGATTCAGTTGTCGCGTCAGTATCTCCTTCAGTTGTCGATGGAACAGTGGTGACGGATTCAGTTGTCGCGTCAGTATCTCCTTCAGTTGTCGATGGAACAGTGGTAACGGATCCAGTTGTCGCGTCAGTATCTCCTTCAGTTGTCGATGGAACAGTAATGACGGATCCAGTTGTCGCGTCAGTATCTCCTACAGTTGTCGATGGAACAGTGGTGACGGATCCAGTTGTCGCTTCAGTATCTCCTTCAGTCGTCGACGCAACAGTGGTGACGGATTCAGTTGTCGCGTCAGTATCTCCTTCAGTTGTCGATGGAACAGTGGTAACGGATTCAGTTGTCGCGTTAGTATCTCCTTCAGTTGTCGATGGAACAGTAATGACGGATCCAGTTGTCGCGTCAGTATCTCCTTCAGTCGTCGACGCAACAGTGGTGACGGATTCAGTTGTCGCCTCAGTATCTCCTTCAGTTGTCGATGGAACAGTGGTAACGGATCCAGTTGTCGCGTCAGTATCTCCTTCAGTCGTCGACGCAACAGTGGTGACGGATTCAGTTGTCGCGTCAGTATCTCCTTCAGTTGTCGATGGAACAGTGGTAACGGATCCAGTTGTCGCGTCAGTATCTCCTTCAGTTGTCGATGGAACAGTGGTAACGGATTCAGTTGTCGCGTCAGTATCTCCTTCAGTTGTCGATGGAACAGTAATGACGGATCCAGTTGTCGCGTCAGTATCTCCTACAGTTGTCGATGGAACAGTGGTGACGGATCCAGTTGTCGCTTCAGTATCTCCTTCAGTCGTCGACGCAACAGTGGTGACGGATTCAGTTGTCGCGTCAGTATCTCCTTCAGTTGTCGATGGAACAGTGGTAACGGATTCAGTTGTCGCGTTAGTATCTCCTTCAGTTGTCGATGGAACAGTAATGACGGATCCAGTTGTCGCGTCAGTATCTCCTTCAGTCGTCGACGCAACAGTGGTGACGGATTCAGTTGTCGCCTCAGTATCTCCTTCAGTTGTCGATGGAACAGTGGTAACGGATCCAGTTGTCGCGTCAGTATCTCCTTCAGTTGTCGATGGAACAGTGGTAACGGATTCAGTTGTCGCGTCAGTATCTCCTTCAGTTGTCGATGGAACGGTAATGACGGATCCAGTTGTCGCGTCAGTATCTCCTACAGTTGTCGATGGAACAGTGGTGACGGATCCAGTTGTCGCTTCAGTATCTCCTTCAGTCGTCGACGCAACAGTGGTGACGGATTCAGTTGTCGCGTCAGTATCTTCTCCAGTTGTCGATGGAACAGTGGTAAAGGATTCAGTTGTCGCGTCAGCATCTCCTTCAGTTGTCGATGGACCAGTGGTGACGGATTCAGTTGTCGCGTCAGTATCTCCTTCAGTTGTCGATGGAACAGTAATGACGGATCCAGTTGTCCCGTCAGTATCTCCTACAGTTGTCGCGTCGGTATCTCCTCCAGTTGTCGATGGAACAGTGGTAACGGATTCAGTTGTCGCGTTAGTATCTCCTTCAGTTGTCGATGGACCAGTGGTGACGGATTCAGTTGTCGCGTCAGTATCTCCTACAGTTGTCGATGGAATAGTGGTAAAGGATTCAGTTGTCGCGTCAGTATCTCCTTCAGTTGTCGATGGACCAGTGGTGACGGATTCAGTTGTCGCGTCGGTATCTCCTCCAGTTGTCGATGGAATAGTGGTAAAGGATTCAGTTGTCGCGTCAGTATCTTCTCCAGTTGTCGATGGAACAGTGGTAACGGATTCAGTTGTCGCGTTAGTACCTCCTTCAGTTGTCGATGGAACAGTAATGACGGATCCAGTTGTCGCTTCAGTATCTCCTTCAGTTGTCGACGCAACAGTAGTGACGGATTCAGTTGTCGCGTCAGTATCTGTCGATGGAACAGTGGGGACGGATTCAGTTGTCGCATCAGTAGCTGCTTCCGTTGTAGACGCAACAGTGGTGACGGATTCAGTTGTCGCGTCGGTATCTCCTCCAGTTGTCGATGGAACAGTGGTAACGGATTCAGTTGTCGCGTCAGTATCTCCTTCAGTTGTCGATGGACCAGTGGTGACGGATTCAGTTGTCGCGTCAGTATCTCCTTCAGTTGTCGATGGAACAGTAATGACGGATCCAGTTGTCGCTTCAGTATCTCCTTCAGTTGTCGATGGAACAGTAATGACCGATCCAGTTGTCGCTTCAGTATCTCCTTCAGTCGTCGACGCAACAGTGGTGACGGATTCAGTTGTCGCGTCAGTATCTTCTTCAGTTGTCGATGGAACAGTGGTAACGGATTCAGTTGTCGCGTTAGTACCTCCTTCAGTTGTCGATGGAACAGTAATGACGGATCCAGTTGTCGCTTCAGTATCTCCTTCAGTTGTCGACGCAACAGTAGTGACGGATTCAGTTGTCGCGTCAGTATCTGTCGATGGAACAGTGGGGACGGATTCAGTTGTCGCATCAGTAGCTGCTTCCGTTGTAGACGCAACAGTGGTGACGGATTCAGTTGTCGCGTCGGTATCTCCTCCAGTTGTCGATGGAATAGTGGTAAAGGATTCAGTTGTCGCGTCAGTATCTGTCGATGGAACAGTGGGGACGGATTCAGTTGTCGCATCAGTAGCTGCTTCCGTTGTAGACGCAACAGTGGTGACGGATTCAGTTGTCGCGTCGGTATCTCCTCCAGTTGTCGATGGAACAGTGGTAACGGATTCAGTTGTCGCGTCAGTATCTCCTCCAGTTGTCGATGGAACAGTGGTAACGGATTCAGTTGTCGCGTTAGTACCTCCTTCAGTTGTCGATGGAACAGTAACGACGGATCCAGTTGTCGCTTCAGTATCTCCTTCAGTCGTCGACGCAACAGTGGTGACGGATTCAGTTGTCGCGTCAGTATCTCCCTCGGTTGTCGATGCAACACTGGTAGCGGGATCAGTTGTCGCATCGGTATCTCCTTCGGTTGTCGATGCAACACTGGTAGCGGGATCAATTGTCGCATCGGTTTCTCCTTCAGTTGTCGATGGAACAGTCGTGTCTACGCCAGTTATTATTTCGACCCCTGCTTCAGTTATTGACGTTGTATGTATATCAGTTTCAGACGTGATAGAGTTAGTCGATGTTTCAACTCCCGCTTCTAGTGTAGATGTTGATGAAGTTGAATCACTATCGACTATGGATAATACAGTATTCGATTCGCTGGTAGTTTCTTCAGTCGCTTGAGTCGCCAATTCTGTTGAAAAGGGTAAAAATTGAAGCACAACGTATTCAAATAATCAGCTGATAGTCAAATAACCCAAAACTCTCAACTACACGGTTTCATTTCTTATGGTTTATCGATCCGCGATAATAGAAATTGTATGTATTGATATCTTCACGGCGATATAAAAGGGTCATTATCAGAAAAACGAGTCTCCGTTATCAAAAGACGATACGAATATCGGTCGCTTAAGATACCGGCAATTAGGTATGAAAAACCATTCAAAAAATACACTTTCTCCATGTCGGACGGAAGTCAGCCTAATCAAAATCTCGTTATATTACGATATTCAACGCTGATTATTCATATCACCGGACAAAACACCGTTATCTAAAGAAATTTCGTTCTTCCATAGGGTAATAATAATGACCTATAAATCAGCAACAATTCTACAGAATATAAAGAACATACGTTTCATGATAACAAAGAGTTTCGATTACGATTATAGTGCTTTATCAGCTCTACGGTCCTCGCATATTAAATAAATCGTGCGAAAACTGAACCTCATAATCTTGTCAGCTAATGAATCATCCAACAGGACTCAGAGCTTGATCCAGCGGTCTAGCATTCTTAACAATAATCTAAAATCAATGATTACCTGTCACTGCGCTATCGCGCTAGCACGGCTTAATTATTAATATATGTCTACGGCAATAACACAGGCTTTTGATTCTTGCACAATTTCCAAGAAGGCAACCTCAACTCAAATTCCTCTGAGTAATTGTCTGATGTATTTTTCATTTATTTTCGCTCCAAAGTCCTGCGGCGAAAGAGGAAGAATTCGTCAATCAAAATATACAGCTACTTTACAGAATTTCTACCCGGCGTTAATGAACGTGTCCATATCACCATAAATCCATTTTGGAGTGTATAAAAGCATTGTCAATCACCGAGATCAGCTCACCTAATGTCTACACGGTAGATTGGCACGATCAATCGATTAACATTAAGCCTGGCATCGCATATGGCCCTTTTATCCTAAATTTTCACGTTTCAAAAAAGCCGCCTCAAATTCCCCTAATTATAGGATTAAACGATCTTAGCAAGGCGATTCGTCTGACCTAATCAAACTCGATTATCTTTCAATTTTTTTTCAGGACACTGTACGAAGTCCAAAAATTATAATCTCGATGTATCACGATCCATGTTGATAATAATAAACAAAACTATTCGAGAACGCGTACGTGTTTAATTTAACGCCTGCCACAACTCGAGTCTTGACGTTCACGCCGGATTTAATCTTATTGCTGATTATTATCGGTGTATTAAATATGGCATAGGAACGACGAGACTCCCAATAGATATAAAAACAGTTCACATTTTCCTTGTTGAATATATTTTTCCATTTATTTAATTCGCGATTTTGGTTTTGATATATAGAAAAAAAAAACGTTGTTGAAAAATAAGTTCAATCAGCTGTGTAGAAGCTCTCGATTTTAGATTGAAAACATTCATCAGCCCCTCAGATGAATCAATTTTCAACTCATATTTTGAGAAAGAAAAAAAAATGTTTACGAACATTTTGCGAACAATCTATTTAAGTGGATAAATTTTTCATCTTGATAACTTACCCTGAGCGAGTCCGGCGACGAGAAGTAACAGTAACGTAAGCTTGTAATTCATTTTGTTTTTTATTTAAAAAGTGAAAGAAATTAAAAAAAAAAATTCACAAGGCAATTATCAATGGAAACACATTGCAATTAGGCAGTCTGTTAGGGCGTTTGAATATCGACGGCGATTGATGAACGGAGAAAGTTAACTGTTGCGAAGACACTAGAATCCCCACGGATTTTCACAAGGTTAAAACTATTAAGGTGAGATTTCAGTCGATTCGTAAAGTCGAAACGGCAACGCGTAAGCATATACCTATAATTATACAGAGAGATTAAAGCGTTGGTTTCCACTCAGTCAAAGCCAATTCGGGATACTCCAGGTTTTTCGTCTGTTTATTGCAGGCTGGCCATCCACTTTTCTTTTTTTTTTTCGAATCGATGTCTTCCAAAAGCAAATCAATTCAACCAGAGAAAAAATGCAGATGGTCGGCCTGCAATAAACAGACGAAAAACCTGGAGTGTGCCGAGTTGGCTTTGACTGAGTCGAAACCAACGCTTTAATCTCTCTGTATAGTATAAGTCATGTGTCCACCGCCGCCGCGAATGCGTTGCGAAAGTTTCGCTTTACGTGAAAACAAAAGGTCGAATAAATGCAGAATGTCGACGACAATGTGATTCTTCCATAAATTCTGTAGAGCGGTAAACTGGATTCAGATACGAACACGATCCAAAAAAGTAATTCGAGCACCTTTTCTGTTTCGCAACACCTGTCGTGGTTTCTGATCCGAACTACAAAAACAAATATTTTTTCACAAATTCGTGATATTGTAGTCATCCGCTTTAGAGTTATTGAAAATAAGCCCATTCCCAGAAGGAATTCTAATTTTTTTCTGTAGTTATTGGATAAAGCGAAACTTTCGATACACGCTATTCCGGTTGGTCGAGTAGGACTGAAACCCTTAAACGCGACAACGCGCAAAGTTCGAAAATTTACCAGCGATATGTGACCGTTCGAATTGGTCAATGTTTGAAAACTGAAAATTTGTCTGTTTGGTAGTGAGTGCAGGTTATTGAAGAATAAATTTACGGTACGACCCCCACCACATTATAGTCTATACCTTATCGCCGTTCGTTTAGCTACACTTTCAAGATATCTTATCGCAGGTAGGTCCTCTCTGTTAACCAATACTTAGCTAGAAACTGCCTTCTGGTTTTTATTTCTGATCGGTGCCTTGTTATACCTATAAAGAAGATTTCATCGTGATAAAAATTGACAAGTTCTTAAAAACGATGCATTTGCTAAGGTCGAACCGGAACACATTAGTGCCGAACCTTTTCACATTATCGCGAAAATCTTATACCTTGCACTCTTCGCACAGGGCGACCTAATCACCATTATTATTATTTCCAAGAAAACGACGCCGATATCTGTTGCAACTCATGATCAAAGAAAAAAAATTACGATCGGGGAAATAATCAGCTCTGAGCAATACACATTTATGTCTAAAGTCCGAATCCTGACGGCCTTATACTGCTGCAAGATTTTTTTATAATTCATTACTTTGCGGATATGGATGGGGAATAGAGTGACACACCATCCTCGATCGAATCTTGAAGGGGATTTACTTCCGTGGTGTAACAGATACGCCCTCCATTTAACACCTGGATATCGTATCCGGAAATTTAGGAAACAGCTGTGGCGATGGGGATGATACGAATTGATGATGTCGCGTAAATTCATTCGCGGTTTGTTGGCTCGCCCTCAAATAAGATAAGCTTTGAGCTCCATGGGCTTAGATTTAATGTGGGAACTTCCCTCAATGATTCAAAATTATGAAAATTCTTACTCATCGATGACTACAGCTCTGCTGTTTTCACTTTCCATATATTCGAGACCAGCCGAAGGCTAAGGCTGAATTTATATTTAAGTAAAAATCCTAATAAGTGGCAAAATACCCGATAAAAATTTATCAATCGTCAATTTATTTTTATACTTGGAAATAAACAATTTATATCTTGATCTCTAATTAACAAACAATTGTAATAACTCACTTAGTTTTCACAGCTAACAATATCAATCGCTCGATCAACTTAGCCTAATAACCTTTAGTTCATTATACAATTTGAAACAATCAAATTATCTTTCATTCAATCCAAAAACAATGATGATAAGTCACCTAGTTTCTACAACTAACAATGCTATTTACTCGATCAACTTAGTCACATTACATATTTGGAATTATTTTTAGGCCAGTTATTTGAGGCTGAAATTCCACAGTCATGGCTAGTTTTTTTTTTTTGTGAATATAAAAGAGTCAGAAATATTTCTTATCTAAATCCTATTTTACTGAGAAAAAGTGGAAACTACCTATATATCTA
Organism: Tenthredo scrophulariae; assembly: GCA_963978835.1. Taxonomy (NCBI): domain Eukaryota; kingdom Metazoa; phylum Arthropoda; class Insecta; order Hymenoptera; family Tenthredinidae; genus Tenthredo; species Tenthredo scrophulariae. Next base: position 12,853,455 of record OZ022235.1, on the reverse strand, counting down.
TACTAGGGTTTATTCACAATCGGATGGGATTAGTGCGATAAGGGGTAAGTATAAGTGATTAAATTTGAAATTTTTACATGTGGGTATAATAATTGCAATTCAATTTTCTCGCTTATACCCTTTTTCCACTAACCCCATAGATCGGCACTTTACCAGGTGTTTTCATGTTTTTTATATTCTATGTTAAAGTAGTTCATGAAAAATGATCAGCTCGTATTTTGTCTTTTTTCTATTGATCAAAATTTGAAGACTACAACAATATGACGTGACTCATATTGCTCAGGTATATCCATATAGGTGAACTATAATATATGTCGCAAAAAGACTGCAATTCATTTACCAATAACATTCGCTATCAATGTCTCTAATGGAATATAAAAAATACCAGCACAATCAGTCCAAGTTACTATACCCTACACTCACACATGTGAAAAATGAAAAAAAAAAATCCATGAAGAGACCAAAATTCTATATAAATAGCGCCTCTTCTTCAGACAGATAATTATTAATATCTATATATGAACGTGCTGGGCTCGAGATCTAATGAAAAAGTTGGAAAATATCTGCCTCAAAGTTAGGTGATATTCAAAAAGTTCACACCACTTTATACGTATGTGTGAAAAACAAAACGAATTCAAACAGGTATAATATTCTTAACAGCGTCAGAAGCTTGATTGATGAATTTTCAACATCAGTACGATTCACTTCTTCAATTATTCACATTATTCGGCGATATGTTTCCCAAGCTATGGCAACTCGGATATGCGACGAGGCTCTGTGCGCCTATACCATATCGAAACAACAATAATTGTCGCGACTAAGATAATCGCGCCAATTATGCCTAAAACGACAATCGGGATGAGGCCTACAGTCGTGATACCAGTACTGAGAGTATCCGTTGGGGTTGTTGGGGTCGTAGTGACATTCGTCGATGCCATCTTCGTGGTTGCAGGCGTCGTGATACCAGTACTAGGAGTATCCGGTGGGGTTGTTGGGGTCGTAGTGACATTCGTCGATGCCATCTTCGTGGTTGCAGGCGTCGTGATACCAGTACTAGGAGTATCCGTTGGGGTTGTTGGGGTCGTAGTGCCATTCGTCGATGCCATCTTCGTAGTTGCAGGCGTCGTGATACCAGTACTAGGAGTATCCGGTGGGGTTGTTGGGGTCGTAGTGACATTCGTCGATGCCATCTTCGTGGTTGCAGGCGTCGTGATACCAGTACTAGGAGTATCCGTTGGGGTTGTTGGGGTCGTAGTGACATTCGTCGATGCCATCTTCGTGGTTGCAGGCGTCGTGATACCAGTACTAGGAGTATCCGTTGGGGTTGTTGGGGTCGTAGTGCCATTCGTCGATGCCATCTTCGTAGTTGCAGGCGTCGTGATACCAGTACTAGGAGTATCCGGTGGGGTTGTTGGGGTCGTAGTGACATTCGTCGATGCCATCTTCGTGGTTGCAGGCGTCGTGATACCAGTACTAGGAGTATCCGTTGGGGTTGTTGGGGTCGTAGTGCCATTCGTCGATGCCATCTTCGTAGTTGCAGGCGTCGTGATACCAGTACTAGGAGTATCCGGTGGGGTTGTTGGGGTCGTAGTGACATTCCTCGATGCCATCTTCGTGGTTGCAGGCGTCGTGATACCAGTACTAGGAGTATCCGTTGGGGTTGTTGGGGTCGTAGTGACATTCGTCGATGCCATCTTCGTGGTTGCAGGCGTCGTGATACCAGTACTAGGAGTATCCGTTGGGGTTGTTGGGGTCGTAGTGACATTCGTCGATGCCATCTTCGTGGTTGCAGGCGTCGTGATACCAGTACTAGGAGTATCCGTTGGGGTTGTTGGGGTCGTAGTGACATTCGTCGATGCCATCTTCGTGGTTGCAGGCGTCGTGATACCAGTACTAGGAGTATCCGTTGGGGTTGTTGGGGTCGTAGTGCCATTCGTCGATGCCATCTTCGTAGTTGCAGGCGTCGTGATACCAGTACTAGGAGTATCCGGTGGGGTTGTTGGGGTCGTAGTGACATTCGTCGATGCCATCTTCGTGGTTGCAGGCGTCGTGATACCAGTACTAGGAGTGTCCGGTGGGGTTGTTGGGGTCGTAGTGACATTCGTCGATGCCATCTTCGTGGTTGCAGGCGTCGTGATACCAGTACTAGGAGTATCCGTTGGGGTTGTTGGGGTCGTAGTGACATTCGTCGATGCCATCTTCGTGGTTGCAGGCGTCGTGATACCAGTACTAGGAGTATCCGTTGGGGTTGTTGGGGTCGTAGTGCCATTCGTCGATGCCATCTTCGTAGTTGCAGGCGTCGTGATACCAGTACTAGGAGTATCCGGTGGGGTTGTTGGGGTCGTAGTGACATTCGTCGATGCCATCTTCGTGGTTGCAGGCGTCGTGATACCAGTACTAGGAGTATCCGTTGGGGTTGTTGGGGTCGTAGTGACATTCGTCGATGCCATCTTCGTGGTTGCAGGCGTCGTGATACCAGTACTAGGAGTGTCCGGTGGGGTTGTTGGGGTCGTAGTGACATTCGTCGATGCCATCTTTGTGGTTGCAGGCGTCGTGATACCAGTACTAGGAGTATCCGTTGGGGTTGTTGGGGTCGTAGTGACATTCGTCGATGCCATCTTCGTGGTTGCAGGCGTCGTGATACCAGTACTAGGAGTATCCGTTGGGGTTGTTGGGGTCGTAGTGCCATTCGTCGATGCCATCTTCGTAGTTGCAGGCGTCGTGATACCAGTACTAGGAGTATCCGGTGGGGTTGTTGGGGTCGTAGTGACATTCGTCGATGCCATCTTCGTGGTTGCAGGCGTCGTGATACCAGTACTAGGAGTGTCCGGTGGGGTTGTTGGGGTCGTAGTGACATTCGTCGATGCCATCTTCGTGGTTGCAGGCGTCGTGATACCAGTACTAGGAGTATCCGTTGGGGTTGTTGGGGTCGTAGTGACATTCGTCGATGCCATCTTCGTGGTTGCAGGCGTCGTGATACCAGTACTAGGAGTATCCGTTGGGGTTGTTGGGGTCGTAGTGCCATTCGTCGATGCCATCTTCGTAGTTGCAGGCGTCGTGATACCAGTACTAGGAGTATCCGGTGGGGTTGTTGGGGTCGTAGTGACATTCGTCGATGCCATCTTCGTGGTTGCAGGCGTCGTGATACCAGTACTAGGAGTATCCGTTGGGGTTGTTGGGGTCGTAGTGACATTCGTCGATGCCATCTTTGTGGTTGCAGGCGTCGTGATACCAGTACTAGGAGTATCCGTTGGGGTTGTTGGGGTCGTAGTGACATTCGTCGATGCCATCTTCGTGGTTGCAGGCGTCGTGATACCAGTACTAGGAGTATCCGTTGGGGTTGTTGGGGTCGTAGTGCCATTCGTCGATGCCATCTTCGTAGTTGCAGGCGTCGTGATACCAGTACTAGGAGTATCCGGTGGGGTTGTTGGGGTCGTAGTGACATTCGTCGATGCCATCTTCGTGGTTGCAGGCGTCGTGATACCAGTACTAGGAGTGTCCGGTGGGGTTGTTGGGGTCGTAGTGACATTCGTCGATGCCATCTTTGTGGTTGCAGGCGTCGTGATACCAGTACTAGGAGTATCCGTTGGGGTTGTTGGGGTCGTAGTGACATTCGTCGATGCCATCTTCGTGGTTGCAGGCGTCGTGATACCAGTACTAGGAGTATCCGTTGGGGTTGTTGGGGTCGTAGTGACATTCGTCGATGCCATCTTCGTGGTTGCAGGCGTCGTGATACCAGTACTAGGAGTGTCCGGTGGGGTTGTTGGGGTCGTAGTGACATTCGTCGATGCCATCTTTGTGGTTGCAGGCGTCGTGATACCAGTACTAGGAGTATCCGGTGGGGTTGTTGGGGTCGTAGTGACATTCGTCGATGCCATCTTCGTGGTTGCAGGCGTCGTGATACCAGTACTAGGAGTGTCCGGTGGGGTTGTTGGGGTCGTAGTGACATTCGTCGATGCCATCTTTGTGGTTGCAGGCGTCGTGATACCAGTACTAGGAGTATCCGGTGGGGTTGTTGGGGTCGTAGTGACATTCGTCGATGCCATCTTCGTGGTTGCAGGCGTCGTGATACCAGTACTAGGAGTGTCCGGTGGGGTTGTTGGGGTCGTAGTGACATTCGTCGATGCCATCTTCGTGGTTGCAGGCGTCGTGATACCAGTACTAGGAGTATCCGTTGGGGTTGTTGGGGTCGTAGTGACATTCGTCGATGCCATCTTCGTGGTTGCAGGCGTCGTGATACCAGTACTAGGAGTGTCCGGTGGGGTTGTTGGGGTCGTAGTGACATTCGTCGATGCCATCTTCGTGGTTGCAGGCGTCGTGATACCAGTACTAGGAGTATCCGTTGGGGTTGTTGGGGTCGTAGTGACATTCGTCGATGCCATCTTCGTGGTTGCAGGCGTCGTGATACCAGTACTAGGAGTATCCGTTGGGGTTGTTGGGGTCGTAGTGCCATTCGTCGATGCCATCTTCGTAGTTGCAGGCGTCGTGATACCAGTACTAGGAGTATCCGGTGGGGTTGTTGGGGTCGTAGTGACATTCGTCGATGCCATCTTCGTGGTTGCAGGCGTCGTGATACCAGTACTAGGAGTGTCCGGTGGGGTTGTTGGGGTCGTAGTGACATTCGTCGATGCCATCTTCGTGGTTGCAGGCGTCGTGATACCAGTACTAGGAGTATCCGTTGGGGTTGTTGGGGTCGTAGTGACATTCGTCGATGCCATCTTCGTGGTTGCAGGCGTCGTGATACCAGTACTAGGAGTATCCGTTGGGGTTGTTGGGGTCGTAGTGCCATTCGTCGATGCCATCTTCGTAGTTGCAGGCGTCGTGATACCAGTACTAGGAGTATCCGGTGGGGTTGTTGGGGTCGTAGTGACATTCGTCGATGCCATCTTCGTGGTTGCAGGCGTCGTGATACCAGTACTAGGAGTATCCGTTGGGGTTGTTGGGGTCGTAGTGACATTCGTCGATGCCATCTTTGTGGTTGCAGGCGTCGTGATACCAGTACTAGGAGTATCCGTTGGGGTTGTTGGGGTCGTAGTGACATTCGTCGATGCCATCTTCGTGGTTGCAGGCGTCGTGATACCAGTACTAGGAGTATCCGTTGGGGTTGTTGGGGTCGTAGTGCCATTCGTCGATGCCATCTTCGTAGTTGCAGGCGTCGTGATACCAGTACTAGGAGTATCCGGTGGGGTTGTTGGGGTCGTAGTGACATTCGTCGATGCCATCTTCGTGGTTGCAGGCGTCGTGATACCAGTACTAGGAGTATCCGTTGGGGTTGTTGGGGTCGTAGTGACATTCGTCGATGCCATCTTCGTGGTTGCAGGCGTCGTGATACCAGTACTAGGAGTGTCCGGTGGGGTTGTTGGGGTCGTAGTGACATTCGTCGATGCCATCTTTGTGGTTGCAGGCGTCGTGATACCAGTACTAGGAGTATCCGTTGGGGTTGTTGGGGTCGTAGTGACATTCGTCGATGCCATCTTCGTGGTTGCAGGCGTCGTGATACCAGTACTAGGAGTATCCGTTGGGGTTGTTGGGGTCGTAGTGCCATTCGTCGATGCCATCTTCGTAGTTGCAGGCGTCGTGATACCAGTACTAGGAGTATCCGGTGGGGTTGTTGGGGTCGTAGTGACATTCGTCGATGCCATCTTCGTGGTTGCAGGCGTCGTGATACCAGTACTAGGAGTGTCCGGTGGGGTTGTTGGGGTCGTAGTGACATTCGTCGATGCCATCTTTGTGGTTGCAGGCGTCGTGATACCAGTACTAGGAGTATCCGTTGGGGTTGTTGGGGTCGTAGTGACATTCGTCGATGCCATCTTCGTGGTTGCAGGCGTCGTGATACCAGTACTAGGAGTGTCCGGTGGGGTTGTTGGGGTCGTAGTGACATTCGTCGATGCCATCTTCGTGGTTGCAGGCGTCGTGATACCAGTACTAGGAGTATCCGGTGGGGTTGTTGGGGTCGTAGTGACATTCGTCGATGCCATCTTCGTGGTTGCAGGCGTCGTGATACCAGTACTAGGAGTGTCCGGTGGGGTTGTTGGGGTCGTAGTGACATTCGTCGATGCCATCTTTGTGGTTGCAGGCGTCGTGATACCAGTACTAGGAGTATCCGGTGGGGTTGTTGGGGTCGTAGTGACATTCGTCGATGCCATCTTCGTGGTTGCAGGCGTCGTGATACCAGTACTAGGAGTGTCCGGTGGGGTTGTTGGGGTCGTAGTGACATTCGTCGATGCCATCTTTGTGGTTGCAGGCGTCGTGATACCAGTACTAGGAGTATCCGTTGGGGTTGTTGGGGTCGTAGTGACATTCGTCGATGCCATCTTCGTGGTTGCAGGCGTCGTGATACCAGTACTAGGAGTGTCCGGTGGGGTTGTTGGGGTCGTAGTGACATTCGTCGATGCCATCTTCGTGGTTGCAGGCGTCGTGATACCAGTACTAGGAGTATCCGGTGGGGTTGTTGGGGTCGTAGTGACATTCGTCGATGCCATCTTCGTGGTTGCAGGCGTCGTGATACCAGTACTAGGAGTGTCCGGTGGGGTTGTTGGGGTCGTAGTGATAGTCGTCGGTGCCATCGTTGGGAATGCATGCGTCTCCGATGCGAGGCTGGTGCTGGCTACTAGAACAATCAACAAATATAACATACTATGATTATTATCGGATTTTCAATTACAACGGAAAATCTATATAGTTCTATCATGGAACAAACATATTCGAAAGTAGTTAGTTAGTTGGTAGTAGTAGTAGTAGTAGTACTAGTAGTATTCGACTCAAGTGTCGATTCCTTGATTGAATTCTAAGTTCTGTTGATTAAGTTCTGTTGAAAGGTGATTGTTTATAGGACAATACGCCGCTTTCTCAGTCTCCACTATCTTTTTCGTCATTCAGATGGCCGTTTACTTTATAACCATACTGGGTAGCCGATCGGCTCTGAATTCCGCCCCTTATTGGAGCCCGGAAGTCGCCATTTTTATTGGAGCCCCCATGTACCGCTACCTGTGCGTCAGTTCGATTAGTTGACACCCTCAGATAAAGCAACCGATAAAGTTGGGTATCAATCCGAACTATGAATCGAAATATAAATAGTTTCAATCTGAGCATAAGATTATACTAGACATCCCCTTATAAGAGTGGTCTAGGGGCTGTAGGGGAAGTTTTTCTGAGAATAACAGTCCCCCCACTACCGTGCGTCGCGAGTTCGTTCCGTCAGTTCCTTTATAAGAGTGTCATGCTTTGTCTTGAACATTGTATGGGGTTTTATGTGATGCGGTGAGTTTTTGATTCAATATTATTTAGTTATTCGATTCTTCAAGTAAAAAATATAAATTCAAATATACAATAAATCACTGGTAAGTTAATCATGCATAACTTCTTATTTGCACGTATGCATATCCTCAAATTTACGTGTAAATTATATTTTTATTGATATTTATCAATGTATTATTTTCTATCTTTTACTGGTTCTTATTTCCGTGAACAAATGTTACATGCCTATATTAAAAATATACACAGATTGTGATATAGTTTCTAAATGTAATTTTTAAAATTACATATTTCGAACTTGAACGTCTATACATTATATAAGTTCAAAAATTTATACTCTGTTGTAAAAATTTTCTGTTCTATTGTGACAATTATTTTATTATTTTTCACAGTGTAAAATGGCATCAAATTCAAAAGACAGATCAATACAAGCTAATGAAACATATCTAAATGATGTATACGGACCACGGTTAACAAATAATCTTGAATCTACAGGTATTAATAATCATGTTAATACAGTAAGAACAACACAAGTTAAAAGAAGAAGTTTTTCTTACGAAGAGAAGTTAAAAATAATTGAATTATTAGATACAAAATCAAAACTAGAAGTATGCAAACAATATTCTTTGAATGAGAGCGTATTAAATAAATGGATAAAACGAGCAGTCGAAATTGAAAAGTTCTGTAAAAATAATTATACTAAACATTTTAAAAAGCAAAGAACATGAGATATTAAAGAGCTTGATGACACATTATATATATGGTTTTTTCAAGAACGGGTAGAAGGAACTCCTCTGTCTGGGCCCATTTTGAGAGCGCAAGCTTCGATTATAAGTACTGAATTGGGCATCAAAAATTTTGAGGCTAGCGAGCATTGGCTGTATGGCTGGAAAATTCGAAAAAATTTTCGAGACTTACGGATCCAAGGCGAAAAGTTGTCCGCTGACCAATTTGCGGCAGACCAATATAAACATAATGTTGAAAAAACTATTGAAGAACATGGGCTAACAAGAGCACAAGTATTTAACTTTGATGAGTCATCATTGAATTTTAAAATGTTGCCAGCATTTACATTTGTAGCTCAAAATGAACGTCGAGCATCCGGTTATAAAAAAGACAAGAGCCGTCTTTTGCTTAAAACGTTTAAAAACCGTTTTACATGGATATCTTCTCTATTTTTGCGTAAAAAAAATATTCTTTGGGCTGTACGTGTTCGGAGTCGCACATAGAATTGCGCGACGTATTTTGTTTCATTGATTTCGGTGCCTAGGCAGAGATATTCTATTTAATAGCACCTTTTTTCCCAATGTTTTTAGGTCTGGTGGAATTGGGTAGGCAAGCACCTTAATCTTTATTCACAACAAAGTTATGGATTTTCACATGAGACGCTGGTTAAATCCTGGTTCGTCAAAATTGATTTTTCGAAAAACTAAACCGTCAATTAAATCGAGCATGAAATGAAGATTAAAAAAACCTAATAATATTTTCCGGCGATTCTTTGTAGTTTTCAAAAATCTTTAAATTTTATGGAACTGATGAGCTACTTTATTAATCTATCTAGAGAACCAACTTCTGTTGGTATTGTCTTACCCAGAGATAGTATCGCCACTAGTAGATACGATATAGTGAAATCCATTTTAATTTTTTTTTCTTAATTCAAAATAAGAACACTTCAAACTTCGACGTATAGAAATATCGGAATCTGATTGTCCACAAATAGAATTCATGTAAATAGAATTCATTAGCCAATAGAGAGTGGCAATTATTACGATGAAAAAAATAGTCTGGAAAATCTGGACTGTAATATAGCGCACTGACCATTCGAGTTGGTCCAACTTTAACAACTGTTAATTTATACTCAAGTATTACACTGTGACTGTAAAAGAAATTCATTTGGTTATCCCCACCAGGATAGATTTCACGTTGTCGTCCTTCGGTTCACCTACACATTTGATAAGATTTTTTTATCACGCAGCTGAAGTCCTGGCCGTTAACATATGCGGTGCTAATTACTAGCCTTCCGTTTTCATCATCGCTTTCTGAAGGCATAAGAAATTTTTATCGATCCAATTGCATACAAACCCTTAGCTGAAGGCCGATTGCCTCAGGTCAAGAAAAAAAGGCATGATGGGATGTAACAATTGTTTTGAAAAAACGATGACTGTTTAGCTATGTATAACAGGAATTTTAGGGAGAGAAGTTACGAGGAGAAAGTCAGATAGGGACAGCCGTGTGTCACGCGGTTAATCAGTCTGCGTTTCCCGCTTCACTCTTTTAGGTCTCGCGATTACCTTTTATCAAATAGATTGTTTTCAATGAAATACTTTCCTACGCATTATACATTATACACATATACATGCACGATCGAATGGTCGCAGGTTTCAAATGGATTTCCGTAAACTTGTCTTGGTCAGAAAATCGCGTGTAAATTGAGCATCCTCAAAATAATTGTCTTTTCCGTTTTCCGTTTTCATGAAATTGAATTCTCCCGATTATGATAGTGAACAGCTAATTCCTTACTTCGGAGTTCTCCGACTAATAATTTTTCCATGAACACTCTGGTGTCGACTGAATGTCCAACATCTTCGAAGGCATCAGAACCGTCAGTTCCACCCAGTTCCAAAAGAACCTCTTCGCCTCCAGGGTGCTCGATTAAAAACGAAGTTAGATCGTAAATTTTATTGTGAATTATCACCCAAAAATCTTGGGGAGTGTTGTGCTTCGCCACTTCCGCCGCCGTGTAAAATCTGGCAGCAGTTGTTCTGCCTGTATCACAATTCAGGAATAAATTGTACATTTTTTAACGTCTAATAAAACTCAGTCAGGTTTTACGGTACGCGATTTCGCAGAATACGATTTCATAGAAACTTCAATTTTATGTCAAAAATCTCGTTAGAACCAATTTTGTAAATTGAACGGTTTACAACTTATCAACATTGGAAGTTGTCTTGAAACGCTTGTCGCGGCTCAAATATTGACACCATGTTAATAATTTTGAGGACATTTTTTGTAGATAATTCAATTCCCTACAAAACAGCATCTTGAAAATTTTCGTATCGTAAATCCCGACTGAGGAATATGAATGAAAAAAAAAAAAAAGGAATCATGATAATATTCGGATTAATATATTCAATTAAATTTATATATTTCACTATCGACTTACCTCGGTGAAGCACCACGACTAATAGACACAATAAACTTAACTGTAACTCCATTTCTATTTTTTATTTAAACGAAAATCACTCGAAATGGTTGAAGAAAAAAATATATATATATATAATACGAAAACAGAATACTACGACAAATATCGTCAATAAATTACTAACATGGAAAGGCAACTATTATACGATGATAAAAAAAGAATCCGAACAATATTCCGCAGCGTATAAGTCTAGGATAAAAATTACTGACCGTTCGTCAAGCCCTGGTAATAAAATATTTATTAATGAGTAGGCCTGTGGTTATTATATATTCAAGTTTCCCTACCATATGCACCATCGTTCGCATCGTCCGTCTGCTCCGAGATATCTTATCATATTTATAATATCCTTGACGTAAACCGCATCAAATGCAATGCCATCAAAGGACAGCCTTCCTTTTTCTAACAATTCGAATGCGGATGTGTCATGGTACCAGAAAATTTAGTCGGGTAAAATTCGAATAGGTGAAAATCACACCCTCTACGATCCTTAAGAGAATAGAAAAAAAATTGTAAATTCTAATGGGTAGGTACTACATTCTATTCGTATAAGTACCTAGAATTTCATAGACATAAGAACGATAGACACATTATGATACCCACATTTAATAAAACTGTGATTCCCCTTGAATTTCTTTGGGTATTTCCACACTCCTGCACGCTTGTCACTACTCATTCTTTATCAAATCATGGTTTCTTTGCTTCCATTTTCCACTTGCATACGTCATATACCTCAGCATGTGAAATCGAATGGTCCGAATGAGAGTCTATTTTCTGAGACTTGAAATGTACGATTCAATTAAAAAATATCGATAGTCACATTACGCGAGAAAAATTTTATGGCAAAATTTAATTACTCAACCCTCAATTTTTCTTTCCGTAATAATTTTACGGAGAATTTATCAATGGTTTCATATAAGAAGTCCTGTGCGATCATTTCATCCATACCCAGAAAAGAAAATTCCATGATACATATTTTGAGGGTATTTCATTCTCCAACTCCGCTTTGGCGGGTCAAATATTTTCCTTGACCGTATTAAGTGTACCAACTCAATGCTTGAATATTTCCCACACCCACGCTACATGTGCGACTAATCTTATCGTTCGACGACTTAATCAAGCTTCTCTTTGTCGTCAGACTCCAGGGATGAGTGAGTTGATGAATTATTTTTACACGGTATCGGGTAATTAATCAGGGATCAATTGATAATATTCGTTAAATTGATAATATGCGTTATACCTAAATAGTTGCGCATACCTGTAGATATAATCCGTCTATAATCAGCGACGTCTCATAATCGTTTTCATTACGTGAATTGATTAATCTTAAAATCCGACTGCACTTTAAATTGCAGGAAAAGAAAAGAACAAAGATCAAAAATTTTCGAACAACTACGAATAACTTTGGTCTTCCAGGTTTTCGATAATTTCAATAAATTTTTTCACTTCATTTTTCGCATTTCGTGTTGAACAGCAGTCGTGCTCGGTCAACGCGGTGAAAAGTAAATCGCTCAAACCGCATCCCGCAAGACGATAATAAAAATGGAAAAAGCATATTTTTGTATAGTAAGTCCTCATTTTCCCTTCATTTTTGCATTCATTTTCCCCATCCGCTTCAGGTTCAATTAGTGATATGCGCCCATTATCTGCTCATACGATACTTCACATTTTGTCAGTACGTGGATAAAAGGCGAGTCAGGTTGTCAGGCCGTGACTAAACTGCGATACCTAATGTGGAACCGGATCCGTTGGTTTATCGCGACACGTTATAATCAACGATTTAATTCCGGACGATTTTTTTATTCTTCATTAACGCTAATTAGCACGAGATTTTCTCCTCTCTCGCCGGAAAATCATTCGAACAATTATAGTACCACGAAGAAACGAAATTTCGTATACGATCTGAAGCCATGGCTATACCTACACGTTATAACCGCGAATTAGCCAGCTGCAGAAGCGGCATGTAAAGTCCGACAATAAAACGCAACGTCGAACTTTTCGGAGCCAGAAATAATGAAACGTATGATATATATCTGGGCCTGGTATATAAGCAAGTATATGTACGAGATAAAACCACTTCCTACGCATTCGCGTTTTGTACAAACTTTTGAATGCCCATGGACGTACGCGTGTGTATATATTACGCCGTATTATAAACCAACCGCACGAATTACAGCCCCGAAAAAGCCGCAACCCCCGCAAACATGTAAAGGGTTTAATTTAAAAATTGTCGTTTCGTATGTATTATAGTATACCTATATACCTACCGGGCGTATAATAACGACAGACAGTCGTTGGAACCACGTTAAATACTGCAATTTCATTTCTATGTCAGGAAATCAACTTTAACCAATATAATTATGCCTACCAGCTACAGCGATTTTAAGTATATAGTTTTCATTTTATTTTTTTTTTATTTTTTAAATCGAGGGTAAGATTTAACGGTGAAATAAAATACGGAAAAGAATTTTATCGCGGTTGCTTTAACCGACGTCAAAGCAGATAAGGAAAATCACATTGTTTATAACTATCGCTAACGCGGATGCATGCGAAATGAATTAAGACCGCAATGTAACGAATTTTCTTGCGAAAATATTTTCGACCAGAAGTGCAGAAATTTTCTAATCTTACTTCCGGTAGCCACGATGAATCAACGACGTTCTTTTACGTCAAACGGCGGAAAACTTTCGTGGTCAAAAACCTCCGAGTTTAAGTATAATTAACTAAGTGAGTGGACGGCAGATATGCTGATAAAGACTAAAATTAAATGGACAACTTTCAAGCCCCAATCTTTCGTCATTTATTTTTTAATCTGCATGCGGCTTTCCGGACTGCAAATAATCTTCGTTGTTCTATAGGTATGCACAGGGAATTACTCGTTGAGTAAATGCCTGCGCAGTGCAGTGCGGTAATATTCCGGCTTAAAGTAGCCTTATTAGTTTAAGCAAATTCTGTAAGTTATCTTTGTACGATTTTGCGTTTATCGCAATGGCATAGATATAGATACGAGTAATAGTATTCAACGATCGTAAGATTGTTAAATTCAATCATATGATATGGGTATACGATAGCTAATGAATCACCTAACCAGTCGAGAGAAGTTGATTAAATATGAGTAGAATTAATTAACTAATTGATTAATTTCATCCTCACTAATGGCCAAATTCTGAATGCTTTACTTTTTGTATAGAAAACGTCATTAATTAAAACGTGACAAATTGCTGACTGCAGGACGCCAAAAGCTAAGTGAGACTATTTATGGCCATTCCAGGTCCATTCAGGTAAAAGGATAACGAGATCGAAAATCACACAGCTGTCCATTCACCATGTATATAGACTGTAGAGTATGAAAGGCTCAGGTTTGTCCCGAAAATCATTGTCTACTTATAAATGGCACGGCGAATTTTAACGGGACTCGTCCTCCCTTGTAAATTATTATTCATTAAAGGTAAAGGCGCACTATAGGTGTCGAAAATATAACAAATAATAAACTGAAAAACGTTTTTAATCTATCGGTTTTATCATCGTATCAATAAATCGAACGAACTACAAAATTCGTTCGTAAATCGTCCTGGCTTCTTCCCTGATTCATATTTGCTATCCACACACACACGCGCGTATGTTCCATTCATTTCAACCCTTTTGACATTTACAGTTGACTGGTTACCCACAATTCGTATAATAATTATCGGAGACATTGTGACGGAATTATTTTTGGGACTTGAACGAACTGTATAGGTTCTATGGCTACATGGGTGGCTGAACCATAGAGAAAATCTAATCTAAAAATCAGGGGATTACCCCGTAGGAAATTGTAACCAAAGTGTTATTCGCTCGCGTATATAGCCATTTGTTCAGCCGTTATCAAACGGTCCGATCTTTTCAACGTGCGTTAGTATAATAATTGATGTGATAAAAGGGATTTCTGATGATTTATAGATTATATTGTTCAAAAAATTCTCCGCTGTTTGATCACGAATCGGTTGGTGAATCGGAGCCACGTGTGGCTATCCAAAACACCCCTTAAATCTCAATCTCAATCTCAATCGGCATTCGAATTCATCGATAGCTATACGAGATCGGTAACGACTTTAGGAAGTCATTCGGTTATTTTTTTTTTTATCCTTTTTCTCTTTTTTTATTTCGTGTTCAGTTCTGAGTCATTCCCCTCCGTTCGTCAGACCCCTCGAACTTTGATTGCTCATTGCGTTGACCGTTACAAAATATATAAATTATAGCTAAAAATACATGCCTTACCTGTAAATAACATAGTTTAGTCAGGTTTGGTTTTTACTCAAAGGAACAGCTGAGCATATGATAGCATGAGCTCACCTAAACCGCAGACAGATGTTAATACTGGCTCCTTTCTCCTCCTTCATAAATCAATGGTAAATCGGTTGGCGCTAATTTCACCCCGTCATCGATCTAAAGCTAATAATTATCCATGACTATTAACTGACTGGAGGTAATGGATAGGATAAGGTTTCATGAGTCGTTTTGATTTCGGTTTTTTTCAGTTTTATTTTTCAAATTTATTAAGACGATGATTACGGGGAGAGAAAACGCAGGGAAGTCGTTACAGTCCAATATCTATGCATATGCATAATATGCCAGCTGACAATGAAGACACACGTGGATCCCGTATGTGAGAAATTGATCGTGTCAAATTTCTAAAGTGTCATCTGCTGTCCCTGCATCCTTGAATATTGATAATTTGATCCATTCATATCGAATTTCATTTCAACGTCGATCGTGTGGCTCGAGGCAGAATACATCTGCATGAATTCGGTAGGATGATCGTCGCGCAGTTTGATATGCACTTCTATAAAACATAATTATAAACCCGTGATATCTATGCTGGGATTATTTCTTCACATTGGTGTATCCCGAATTGCGATTTTACGGAAACCTGACGTCAGTGCAAAAAAATTGTCCTTTAATTGAAAGTCCAAAAATTCACCTCTCTAAGTTCAAAGGCATAAAAGTTATCAGTAACTTCAAACGGTTGTCGCGGCTAAACTATTGATTGTACCAAAATAATTATCGACACAATTTTTGTGGAGAATCTAATTCTCTTTTAAATACTATCTTTCAAAATTTCGTGTCACAAAATCCGGCTGAGTAATACAAGTTCGGAAAAAAAATCGCGTGTCTTTCTTGTGTCGAAAACTAATTATTATCTCCTTCCGCGAAGATTTTCTCTTAAATTTATTGAATGAAAGTTTATCTGGGAGGAAAAAAAATACGTTCCTAATTCATTGACATTTTTCGTCGGTTTATTATATTATAGATTATGGTTTTCCCACGATTACGTATCTGCAGGTATAAATTAAAACGGTAATTGGTAGAAGGTTTACAAACATATTAATTCATATAGGGATACTATACTTCGATTCCCACAAATCTGTGCAGCTATAAAATTTTTACCGGAAGTACTTTCACCCCTATTTCCCATACGTAGGTATATGGCATAGCATCGTATTAATATGTATTTATTTCTCCTTATTATAATATGCCGAATATTCATCGAGCGTGATTCCTGTTCTTCGAATTCGTTCATTATAAATATCTAAGAGGGTGGAAATGTATCGTATATATATACGAATGTTTTTTCGCAACCCCGTGAATGAATTATTTACTGTATCGTATGCATATGATTCTTTTAAATCCCAAGAGTGTAAATTTTACAAGTTTTTAAATTCTGAATCCTTCAATGCTATATCATATAGAAGATTGGAAAGAGTGCGAGTACACGAAATCTAGTATCTTTGTGATAAACTGTACGCAATAAGTTTATCTTCGCGACTAATTAGCCAGACCGTGCGTCTGTCTGCAGAGTTCTGTATAATATCAAACTTCTCTTATAGCGAGGAGCTGCACAAAACACAACGAGAAATCGCGTGTAAAATAATCTCATTACCTTGATAGCCGGTAATCAAGGATGTCGAATATTTTTGTGAATGAATTTAGGAACCGTTGAAATGCGCGATTAGAGTCCTTAAAATAGCCAAGTTAAGAAAGGCCAAAAATAGCATGTTTCCTTTCCGTATCTTCTGATAAATAATTTGTATGAATTATACAGGCATTGCGGATGTATTCGAATTTTTCTTCCGTTTTTACGTGTATATGTATATTGTAACACGATCTCGATCTTCTCTCGGACGAGTTATCATCGTTTTAATAACTGCAACGGTTTTTATCCTTAAAATTTCCGTTACTTCCGGCTCGAGTTCGCGTCCTCATACGAAACCCTTTGACCGAACTTCCGATATCTATAGATACTTCCGGATTAGGTATACCTACTCGTTGATCGATTAGTCGATATTCCAGGAGGGCTTCTTTCCTCCGTTTTTAATATACTAAAAAATGAAAATAAGATTAATAAGTATAATAAAAATATGAAGACGAAAAAGAACGAGTGCAGGTCAGAGATCGTGTTAAATATTTATCGCCTATTAGTTCCATGCGGGGGACACATCGGCCATATGGCAGTCACGCATCTTGAACGATGAAACACTACCGATTTTCGTAACTTAAACTTCGCTTATATTATAAGGTTTCATAGGGTACTGAATTCGCCTCAATTCCGTTGCTTTGACCAGTGAAAAATTTCTCACTCTATAAGTTTCACCCCTTCTCACGAATAAACTTACCCAAAAAAAAGTTAAATTAGAAAAAAAAAAAAAAAAACAGAAAGAAACACTGGCGAATAAAAATGTCAATTATTTGAGTCAATGATCAGAAAGAAATGAGAACCGACCTGATTTTATCAACGTGCATAAAATCAGGGAATTTATATTTCCCGGACTAACATATAAGGAATCCCCGTAGGAACTAGTTCTTCTATATTTTTATCTTCTTATTTTTACAGAGGGGATTCCCAGCCCGCAGACAACGCGTCAGACGATCAAAGCAAGAAATCAATGTCATGTCATGTCTAGCTGGGTATAGTATGATAACAAAAAATAAATGCAATACAAAGTCGAGAATAATCGGAAATCTACCGTTTGGAGGTAATTATAACTAAGTCATTTTTTATTATGCAACATTTTTTTCGCTATTTTATGAAATAATTTATTTTCAATTACAAAACTCTGATTACAACGTATCTCGGCGTTTTTCTTATGCATAAAATTTTGGTCGTATAAAATCTGTGCATGTACTGACGTGCATATTATTCTCGTGTAAAAAATACACTAATAGATTGCGGTTTACCGTCCTGTGCAATATTTGCCACTGCGGTTCCCGCACAGGAGAAATTGATAAAAAACAAATCATTATACTGATCCAAGAAGCAGCGGTTTAATATCTCGCCTTTCATCGTCTGTCTTTCAATTTTTTCCCCGTATAAATTAATGTGAAATATATAATATTCTTCCATTATCTTATCTTCGCGTTTTCACACGTAGTTCGACATACTATAAGCGACATAACATGACTGCGAACACCTGTAGTTTATTCATACAACGATTTATTCATGGTGATATGTGTTGTAGCTGAAATTTCTTTAATTACTGTAACAAATAAATCGATTTCCTATGAATTGTAAATGAATAAATGATTCGCAATTGCTGTTCGAACATTTATCAGTTTAATTACGAAAACAACAGCCTGAAGGAGCTTGGTATCTTCTTTTAAAAATCCAAAAGTTCCCGCTCTATAGTTGAAACTCATCATTTACTATGCAGAAATATTTTTAAACGATTGGCCCTCTTTGATCGGAATAAAAAAAACCTGTGTCCGATTAGTTGCCGATAACTCAAGAGTCGCGAATCAATTATCACTCGGAATATTCAAAAATTAATTAATGTTATCTTGGCGTATAATTTCTTACCCTAAATCGATCATGTAAATATCTGTTTTACCAACATCGTAGAAAACCCGTGTGTGCACGAATATAACTTGAGTTGCCTATCCACAGGCGTTATTTACAAAGATTTATCGTTATAAAACTCGATGTAGTATATAGCTACTCACGTATTTATACTTATATATATATATATATATATATATATATATATATATATATATGTATAAATGCGGTATTATACGTAAACAAGTTACATGAATGCATATGGTATACAAGATTCAAAGTTGTATATCGCAAACTTGGTTCAACAGCGGCTGACGAGTATAACGAAAATAAATTCTTATCAATATTTTAAAATAATAGCAGCGGCGATTTTGACGTGTTATTTTCTTGCAGTAACGTACTGTAGGTATAATATCATCGACAAAAGAATAAAGAAAGGAAAAATAAAATAAAAAAAATAGAAAAATAAGAAACATTTTTTCTTTTCATAATAAATTTGCGGCTTTAGTTAGTTCACCGCATATTCTTGCTGGGTATTTATACCCACGATCAGATACTATACATACTATATACCTAGGTATACATACATAGGTATGTTGATTGTTAAGCATGAACGATATAAGTATACATATAGTATACACGAAAATATAGTCTCAAGAAAATCGTGGAAAATATAACGAGTCTCAAGTATATAGAGTAAGTATAGATATAGACATGTCCACGAATACATATATTTATTCGCTTACAGGCACAGTGTAAACCAATATCAGTACAAATTTAGATCTCGGTGTAGGATATCGTGTTCTTTTATTATACCTTATAGTATACACCTAATTTTGCACGCGGCACAAATATTCGTAAATAGGAATATGTATATCATAATAAGTATATAATAAATAAATAAATAAATAAATAAATAACACACTCAAATGGTAAATATAGGTTCAATAAAATATTTATTATTTATAATACTATTTATTTATATAGGGTATACATGATATGGGTACAGGTAGAATTTCTTTTATGTACAGTTTTCGTATTAAGACACAGGGAAATAAACTCTATTAAAAGCAAATAATGCATGTTCTAAATTCTAACTTTAAATAAGTATAGGTATTTTTTTTTTTCATTTATTTAAATGATAAATTTCATCGAGAAATAGTGCCCTTTAATGTCTAATGACGTCACTGAACCAGGGACGAATGTATGCAATCCAGGTAACTAATGAACTGTAAATAAGAATGGTAATAAACGAAATTTAATCAATAATATAAACATTAATAATAAAGATCATAAAATCGTTATAAAGACGTAATAATAACTGTTCGCTTTCTCTAACGAATAACAACTCAAAGTCAGAAAGTTATCTTTATTTAAATTGGGAAAAGTGAAGGTAGGGGGGCCCGGGCGCCTCTCTTTGTAACAAAATAGTACGTAGGTGAACGGAAAGTGCGCGTAAACAGACGATGTTATACGAGTTTAGCCGAGTCTGGTCGACGACGGTCGGAGTGATTCCTCGATCGTGAACGTGTGTGGTGAGGAGGCATGAAATGAAATGAAACCTCGTTAAATATCAAGGGTAAAATAGGAGTTTTACCCTTAAAAAAAGCTCGCGTCAAAATAGATGGTGGTTGTGATTATAGAGTCGATGGGTTCGGGTGTGGAATAAGTGGGCCGAATGTTGAACGGTGTAATGTAAATGCCCCTTATGAGGCGTCATGACAAACGGGTAAAACATATAGTGAATAAATAACCGTGACGGGGAGCGAGAGAGAGAGAGAGAGAGAGAGAGTGAGTGTGTCTGTGTGTACGAGTGAGAGAGAGAGAAAGAGATAGGCGAGAACTCGCGAGCCTGAGTTGAGTTGAATTGAGTTGAGTTGAGTTGATCGTGAGTTTATCGTGAGTTGAGTTTAGTTGAGCTAAAAGCTGTGAGCTACGGTACGGTACGGCACGGTACGGTACGCTGCGCTGCTTCGTTTTTGGGCCACGACAAGATGGCTGAGAATCTCTGGTTATGCCGCTGCGAACAAGGCTGACGAATCATCAACTATACGCGTCGGTAGCGGCGAGGTGTACGCTAAACTACGACGACGAAAACTAAGGCACAGTTATAACCCATAAGGTTCTTCTTTTTTACTCATGAGCTACGATGTCGTTATGAAACTGGGCTCCTCGGAGAGAGACCGGACGAATAGTGAGAGGTAATTTGTGATTGTGTGTTACGCGATTTGACACGAGAGAAAACAAACTAACTAGTGCATACCATAGTATATTAATAAAGAAAGAGATATATATATATATAGTATAGAGAGAAAGAAAGAGAGAGAGAGAGAGAGGAGAGAATAGAATAAAATAAAATAGAATGAAAACAAGTAATAATAATAATATTGATAATAATAATAATAAAAAAGACAAAAAATAAGAGAAGCAGAATTGATAATGTGCCCGGGTCAACGTGCAGACGAGAAACCGTCTTGATATTATCGTTACTACAGCCCGACAAATACATACGGCCATATTCAGGGGGGTAGCCAGAGGGTCCCCGCGTAACCTCCTCGCGTTTTTCCTCCTCAACTAATAAATAAAATTATATATACAATGTGTGGCTTGGTGTATTTGTTTCTGGTTTTTATTGAAGAGTATACAAACAGGAATTTTCATTCTTTGTGTTACGTGTATGGATATACTCGTGATATTAGTCCCTCGATATTTCAGTTTTTAATATATGCGATTTTCGAACGAGAAAAAACTATGTAAACGAAGTCTTGTTGTCGATGCTTCGTTTAATTTCATTTAGTTACGCGTTACGCGAAATTCGGAGTTTATAATCCGCCGATTAAAGATTCAACGTAATACACATACAAGCATGAGTATACTTATAGCTATATTACTACTAGACGTGTTTGTTGTCGCCCCTGGATTTTTTTTTTTTTCTCTATCTTTCCTACTTATTTTTATACGCTATGTATTATAATACATGTTTCAATTAATTCTCTCTTCTCCTTATTTTTACACTTACTCAAACAACCTAATCACGTTCTACCGCTTATACTTACTCGATCGCCTTATGTAATACCGTTCGTTACTCCCACCCCACCCCTCCATCTTCCCCCTTTACCCTCTGTCCCTGAATGTATACAATTCTCATTTATTTATTGAATTTTTCATTCCTAAGCCGCCCAAACTACGTTACATATGTTCAATTTCCCTGGCTATCATAATCTACCTCTATCTCCTCCTCCTCCTCCTCTGACCCAATCAGAATCCACTTTTGCTTATGAAAACTTTATATTTTCTATTTTATACACTCTTACCTCTCTTATCATCAAAATACGATAGTCCAAAAATGGTTTGATTTTACAAAGTTTGAATCGCCTGCTAAATGAAATTTTCTTGGTAGCTGGCTTGATTTGAAAAAAAAAAACATTATGAACACTTCTGTTTTCCATTTATAAACTAATAATTAAAAAAATAATCAATAATTATTATCGTTCTTCAGGGAATGCGTGACATGTTCATCCAAGCTCAGCAGACGAGCAGCGTCAACGGCAGCAGCAGCAGTAGCAGCAGCAGCAATACCGCTCACCAACATAGTACCAAGAAGCGGAAGTTGGACTACAACGTTAGTCAGCCAGTTATACAGCACGGACAAATCCAGTCTGCTGATTACCAGTTGGATAATACAACTTTGCAACAGTACGCTGTGAGCGGAGTTAATACGGTATTTGGACCGTTGCAGAATAATGCGTTGCAGCAGAAAAGTAGCCCTAATCAACAGACTCTGGTCAGGGCGTCAACTATTAAACTGTTAGACACGTACCAGCGGTGTGGTCAGAAGGTAGTTTTGGAATTTCGAGAGTTCAGAGTTAATCGTTTTGTTTTTATACGCGATATTGTTATTGTTATAATTGATTTGAGAAGTTTTTTAAATTTAACATTGAAGATATTTTATTTCCCACAATTTTATTTGCCAAACTTCAAATCTATAAAATAAATCTCTAAGTCTTCAAGAGGCTGAAACATTTAACAGTGATAACACTCGATATAGTAATCACATTAGATAAAGTTATACTGTGCTTTTTTTACTGCCCATAATCTGATACGTGTGTTTGTTTCGCTCAAATATAAGCAGCGAGGAATTTCTCATGGATTAGAGAGACCCATTACACTCGGAATAAATATCACTATTTTAATTTTATTATTTTTACAAAAAATTAAAATGCGAAGAAATATTTGGCTCGCTTTGTATCATCCAATGTTTAATTTCATATCATTTATTCGATAAAAATCTTATTACATACAACTTTCTGATATATTTTGTTCAAAAAACTCTAAAGGAGCTTGAAAAACTAGACTATTTACTTTCGTTATCTTATAATAATACCAAAATCTACGGTATCCCTTGAATATACACTAAAATAAAATTCATTTTTTCATTTTATCCTTACATAGGCTGCTTTGAGTGCTGTGAGGCCTGTTAAACGATTGATAATATCTTTGAATAGCTTTCATAAATAATAATCTGCACAGAATATTTGTTTTCTATAAGACGTTTTATCCTCCCATAGAGAAAGACTTGGTCAAGAGAAGGAGGTGATGGTGAAGGACTGGCGGTCCACTCGACGAACGCAACAAACACAACGAACCCAAGCGCGGTGAGCTCGCAGCATAATTCTCAACAACAGCAACAGCAACAACAACAGCAGCAGAAACAATCAAGCATGACGTCTCACAGTAAACAAGTT
Source organism: Tenthredo scrophulariae (assembly GCA_963978835.1). NCBI lineage: Eukaryota > Metazoa > Arthropoda > Insecta > Hymenoptera > Tenthredinidae > Tenthredo > Tenthredo scrophulariae. Next base: position 12,830,444 of record OZ022235.1, on the reverse strand, counting down.
GCTAACGGTGGGAATGGCGGGGGTGGTAGCAACCCGCAGGGAGACGGAGATTACCAATTAGTCCAGCACGAGGTTCTCTGCTCTTTAACAAACCATTATGAAGTTCTTGAGTTTCTGGGCAGGGGCACATTCGGACAGGTAAATTATACCCGAGTTAAATTTGTTGGTTTAATAGGCGAGAGGAAATAACAATAATAACAAGAATGAGAGAAAGTTCCATTGTGTCTTATTCCTTTTTCTATATTTTTTACTTCTCTCCCGTTACAAATGCAACACGATTCTATTAGAAAGAGAGAAAATAATTATTCTGTCTTTGCAGGTCGTTAAATGTTGGAAAAAAGGCACCAATGAGATAGTAGCGATTAAAATTCTTAAGAATCATCCATCATACGCGCGCCAAGGCCAGATTGAGGTGAGTAAATATTTTTCTTTTTGTGTATTATTTAAACTTCTCTTATGATTCTCAATCGATATTTTGCCCCGTATTATCAAAGAGTTTTATCCTTGCATTGATAAATGTGTATCACATTATCCTCACCAATACCAATATATATGGTAGACGCTAAAAGAGGTCAACAACTTTCATTTACTTACGGGTAAAAAAAACTGACCGCCCCTAAAAACGTCTGACACTGTGACCTCCATATTTACTTTCCCATTTACAAGCAAGATCGTTGATTCAGTTTGCGCATAAAAATCATTTGAAATGGGTCAAATTTCATTTTCAAATATCAATTTTTCGTTTATTATCATAACAAGTTATTCATTCTACAATATTCTAAAGTCGTAATGATTTTTCCTAACTCAGGTCTCCATCCTGTCAAGACTTAGCCAGGAGAACGCGGACGAGTTCAACTTTGTGCGCGCCTACGAATGTTTTCCTCACGAGTCTCACACCTGTCTGGTGTTTGAAATGCTAGAACAAAACCTGTACGATTTTTTAAAACAAAATAAGTTTTCTCCCCTTCCTCTGAAGTACATAAGACCAATTCTACAGCAAGTTCTCACCGCGCTTCTAAAGCTAAAGGTAAATAAACTGTTTGAATATCCTCGTTTCATTTTATAAACTAATTTTTAAAACTCTTTCAGCAACTGGGTTTAATCCACGCCGATCTAAAGCCCGAAAACATAATGCTGGTTGACCCGGTCCGCCAGCCATACAGAGTTAAAGTAATAGACTTTGGCTCTGCCTCGCATGTATCAAAGGCTGTATGCAACACGTATTTGCAATCACGTTACTATCGAGCGCCTGAAATAATCCTCGGACTTCCATTCTGCGAAGCTATTGATATGTGGTCTCTCGGATGTGTAGTAGCAGAATTATTTCTTGGCTGGCCATTGTATCCGGGAAGTTCTGAATACGATCAAATAAGATACATAAGTCAAACCCAGGGACTTCCGACAGAACACATGTTGAATAATGCCAGTAAAACTACTAAATTCTTCTACCGAGACATGGACAGTAAGTTAAAAACGAATGAGATTCAAATTTCTTTTTTTTCCATTGAAAGAAACACTCATTTCAAATACTTACTCATTTATTAGGCACGTATCCTTTCTGGAGGCTGAAAACCCCCGAAGAACACGAGGCCGAAACTGGAATCAAGTCTAAGGAGGCAAGGAAATACATTTTTAACTGTTTGGACGATATCGGCCAGGTCAATGTTCCCACTGATTTAGAAGGCGGTCAGTTATGTGCGGAGAAAGCCGACCGGCGAGAGTTCATAGATCTATTGAAGAGGATGCTAACGATGGACCAGGTAGTAATATCTAATTCATGTTTATGAAAACTAGTTTACCTGTGTTCCAGAAGTTTAATAATGTTCCTAATCAATATCTTTGAAATCTGATTAAAAAGGAGCGACGAATCACACCTGGCGAAGCCTTGAATCATGCGTTTGTCACTTTGGCTCATCTGGTCGATTACGCGCATTGCAACAATGTGAAAGCCTCTGTACAAATGATGGAGGTATGTCGTAGAGCTGGGGACTTCACCGCTAGTCCGGCTCACCATCAAGCTCCACCTGCGCCACAGCCGGCACCCCCTACTTCTTTAGTTGCTAATTTTGTACCGACGACAAACGGCAGTGCTGTTACACTCACATTTAATAATCAACTGACTAATCAAGTGCAGAGACTCGTCAGAGAACATCGTACCGCACCTTCAGGATACAACAATCTGGTGAATGTTAATAATCATTGATTCTAGACTTCCAGTACAGACTAAAATCCGGAATTTCAAAATTATAACGCCGCTTCTTGTCGTTCTTTCGTTCCAGTATCAGATATACAACACAAATCGTCGTGCGACGCAGTACAGTAGTTCGTCAAATGGTTCTAACGGAGGTCGAGGCGCCGTTCATGATTTCCCGCATCAATTAGTGCCTAGTATTCTTTGCCCGCCACCGGGTTACCAGCCGATGCCAAGTCCGGCAAAACATGTTGTTGTTGCACAGGTCAGTGTCGAAATGGTAAAGAAAAACTTTATAGCATCAATTTTTTTCTTTCTCCAAAAATAATAATCCAAAACTTATGCATTTCAGTTTTATTATCTCATATTCGTCTCTCGTTACAGCCACCACAAGCTCAGCAAGCCCCCCTACAGATTCAACCGTCCATTATATCTCAGCAAGCTGTTGCTGCTGCGGCCGCAGCTGCCCAACAACAATACGCAGCGGTTCCTGTATCTATGGTAGAAAGCGGTCGACAAATGCTACTAACGGTAAGTTCTATCAATTATTCTATTCATTTAATCTTCATATTATTACGGTGGTCAGAATTTGTGAAATATATCATATCTTGTCAATATAATTTGTACAGGATTATAATAGCCAATTATTTCTCGTCTAATCATTGATAATTTAGAGATTTTAGCTTATTAACACTTTTCTGTATACTAACTGCATGTTTATCGAGTTTTTAGAGCTTTTTATCAACCCTAACACGCTGATTTATGCTTGAGAAAATATTTCACTTAATTGTTTTATACATAATTAATTTAAATTTGTTTTAATAAAATTCAAACTCAATTTAACATTCTCCCTTGTGTACATAAGTATCCCATGGTTGGGTTACAGAACGCCGTACAAACGTCGTGGCCAGGTGGCAGTCGACAAATGGCTGCCATCGTCCCTTCGTGGCAACAATTACCACCTCAACATGCCGCCATTCAACAACCATTACTTAGCGACGCTGGGGATTGGGGGAGACCGCTTATCGTCGATAGTTCTGCCATATTGCAGGTAGGAATCATTTATAGTTTATCGTTTGACCTAGTTTCATCCTCCTATCCGGAACAACATTAAATCTTACCAGATCATCTGACGAACGACAAGAATCGATTTTAATCTCAAAGTTTGGATCTGATATTGGAAATAACACTTTGTAAATTTGTTTGATAAGTAAAATAATTGCACAAAGGTATCGTTAAGAAACGGCAGAGGGAAGAGGCGAATGTTAGCCTGTGTCTTAGATGCCTTAGGAAGAGGATGTCGATTAGAATGGAAGAAACTGTGATATAGAATCAGTAGGAAAATTTTGACACCGTTTTTGTATCCAAGATAATATGGAGAGTCAGAAAAGCCCGAATCCATCTTCCCTATCCCAAGATCCTTGAAGAACGCAGCCTGCTGATAATAGAGAACTAATATCCCTTGTTTTTGGGAAAAAAACAGAGGCCAGTGTTCCCGGTTACCGAAGTTTACAACACTAGTGCGCTTGTCGAACATCCTTCGCAAAGCTGGGGTAAACGGAGTGTAACTAAACACCATCAACACCATTTGACTGTGCCTCAACAACCTCAGCACAGACACGAGCATAAGAAAGAAACCCAGCAGTTAAGCCCTGTTAAAAAAAGAGTCAAGGAAAGCACCCCGCCTAGTAATATCAGGCGTCATTCACCGGCCAATGGACATTGGCAGCAACAAACTAATCAGTCGCATCACCACACCAGCAAACATGGAAGTAGTAATCATGGCGAACATCAACAAGTGGCTGCTGTGAGACAACAGACCATTACGATACACGATACTCCGTCACCAGCAGTTTCTGTCATCACCATAAGCGATAGTGAGGATGAAAGTCCTGGGAAATGGTGAGTAGTGGTTGAACATTGTTATCTATAAACGGGGATCAATTTTTACTTTTTTAAAGACCATGAAATTTAGTCTCTCAATTGTGGATTCTTCAAAATCAGATAAAACATGAATATAGATCATATAGCGTAGTTGTTATTGTTAGTTAGAGGTAGGAATCATGCATGAATATCATTGACAGCTGTGGAGACCGTCAGTGCGGGGCTTGCCAAGGCTTGGCCCCTCGCTTGTCTGGCGATGGACGTCCAGTTCACGAGGATATTATCAGAAGGTACATTAATGCGTTGAAGAATAACAGGAGGTGTAACAGATGACTTAACAAACAACTTGTGTTACTCCATTATTAATCACAACTAACTCTACCAAATTTTCAAGCAATCTTCAATCCGTCGTTTGAAATTGTCTTACCTTTTTTTACTGGTTGTGGACTTCCGAGTGAACTACTAACAGATATATTTCACAATTTGCTTCGAAAAGTTGAGAACATTATTCGAATCTAGGATTTAATACACTTTTCGTTTTCTTTTTAAAACTGATTAAACAAGTCTGTGCGAATTCAGGATCCTATTTACTACCGTTAATCTATTCTGATTGTTTTCGTCTCTATTTACAGCACTCAATCTACACCTCGAGTGGTTCAAAGCTCTCACCAAACTCACTCGAGCAGTCAAACCCACACGAACGGACACAACAGTTCGCACAGCTCCTCCCAAAGGGCTCAACGCAAGAATGTTATCAGTTGTGTAACGGTGGGTGATAGCGACGGAGAAGCTAGTCCTGGCAGAGTTCATGCTCATTTGTATCAGCAAGTGCCTCAACATCAGCATCAGCAGACTACGCAGCACATAAAGCACGAACCGCAGCCTCAACATCACGTCAGGTGAGGAAAAACATAAATAAAGGATGGCCATCATCTAGGGAGAAGGGATTTAACTCTATACATTTTTTCTTTTCTCATTTACAGTTCTGGCTACTCTTCACAGTCACAGAAAAAACGACTGCTTGCCAAAGTACAGTCTGAGTGTAACATGATTAACGTCGCAACTAAACCTGAGCCTGGCGTTGAGTATCTTGCTCCGCATCCCTGCCACGCACCTGCCTGTAAAGAACCTCCGACCTATCAGGTAATAGATCGATTATTTTCATTAGTGTATTCTACTTGGTTTATATGTCAACTGGTTTGGTGTTGGTAAAACATGTGGAAAAAGATTACTTATTTTATTCCACCAGTAGGAGTTTATAAACATAAAAAAAAAAAAATAGAAACCAAAACTTGGACGAAAAATAAAAATTTCAGAATCACCAACCAAAGGCGAAAATCTATCGTTGTAATTTCTATTCTTTAATTAAAACTTTTCTTTTGAAAATGTTTCTTCTAGGATGACATGCATGACTACTTCTTGCAGTATGTTACTACCAGCAGCGCACATCCTCATCTTCAAGAACAACATATTGTTTACACGACTGGAGCAGACAAGAGAGTATCTTGGCCGGGTAAAAGAACGGAATATAAACACGAGTACATTCAACCACCAGCTGCGCATTCAAGAGATCATCAAAAATGGGCAGTCGCTAATCCAGTGCATCAATACAGGTCAGTAAAACATCCTGTACTACATTTTTGCATGATTATTATTGTTATATGTTGTTCGACAAGAAAGAAAAGAAGGAATAGAAAAAAATGAAGAATTACTTCACAGCGTTGGCGGTCATCATCTGGTATACACATTCGAACAGTAGTACATAGCACGTTGTTACATTGTTGTTGGATTCAAGACTCAAATTTTAATTTGGTGTTTTATTTCATCAGTAAAGTAGATCCGTGGTGTTATTTTTCCGTAGTAAAAAAAGCATGATATTTGCATAACGCGGGACGGGTTTGTTTGTGGGTTTTGTAGGCAGAGCCAGGTGGTGGGTTCAGCGGCCCACCCAGGCCACAATCATGCTCACCATGGTCATCCGGCTCATCTGAGTCCCGGCGGAGGGGGTGGGGGACGGAGTCCAGCTGCTGGTCCGGTAGTTGGGGGTGCCCAACACTTGGGTCAACCCCTCTACCAGGAATATGCCCACGTTAGATCGCGTGGTCATCCCGTCGCGCCCCCACCTGCCGTTTACGTAACTGCCGCACCTTCTCAGGCACCGAGTGCTATTCAACAACAACAAGTGCCCACCTACCAGGGATTCACACCCGGGTGGGTACCTAGACGTCTAGTAGATGCATGCATGTGTGTATCTTTTATTATACCTTTATACTTTTCTATTTATATTATTTTAGCCTGTGACTGTTCCTCGGAGGCTTGGAAAAAAAAAAATCTGATCATATTTTTTTATTTTTGCAACAGTCTAGAACGTTACCAAAAGAATTTAGCTTCAGATGGACATTCGCATTTATACTTATATCCTATAATATCATTTTACTAAGAAATATCAAGTTTTAGTAACGCAAGGGGGCTACTGTTTGGCAAATTCATCTGTAGTCCTTATTTCTTGCCTCTTTTTAAGAGTTTATTCAATCAGTAATCTGAAATGTTTAATATTTGATTGGGAATGTAATTGAAGATGAAAAATAGTCTACCACCAATATTCTAAAGTGCATATCCGGTTTTTTACAGCTCGTCTCCATTAACGTTGTATGATTCTAGTCGAGCATTACCACCTCCTGCTCATCACAGCTCTGCAAGGCCATTATTGGCTAGTCATGCAGCACATCCTCTTCCTGCGCATATGCAGCCAACAGCTGTTTACGGATTGGCACCACTTTCGCCAGCTAAACATCAGTATCAACCATCCGGCTTGTGGTTTACAGAATAATTTTCGAATTGAACCAACGAATTATCGACGACACTATATTACTTACTTGATATTTGAGTCGCTTAGAGGTATTCTTAAACCTTGAAAAATAAGAGAGAGAGAGAGAGGAGGAGGAAGGAAGAACGAAGGAGTAGAATTTTAAACAACTTCATTAACTTGTATTGAATCTTCTGCTGATCAGTAAAACTGTGAATAATTGTTTTAGTTTCTTTCTTTAACGAGGTTATAATAGTAAAAGATAAAGATTTATAAAAACAGTTATATCATACCGAAAAATAATTGGTATACACACACAGCAGAAGTTTCATTTCTTATCAGCACGAAAGTTAAGAAGTCACGCGCTGCAGTGGTAATTAGACTTTAGAAGTAAAATTGTAAATAGAATTGTATTGGAAATGATGAAGTGAGGATGAATATAAGTAAAAAATAGATATACCTAGTTCTAAGTGTGACAAAAAGAAACGATTGGATAAGATAAAGTCTGACAAATGTAAGATAAGAAAAAGAAACGAGAGAAATATGAGGAAACCGAAGGAAAAAGGGAAACTCTCATCAGACTGGGGGAGGGAGGGAGGGTGGGAGGGGGTGGAGTGAAATTTAAGGAGCCAAAAGTATAAGAACGTTTACAAACTAGGGTGTAAGGGAATAAAATATGGGTAGATCGAGGAGCTATGTAAATAAATTAAGCAATTATTTAATTTCAACGATATTTAACAACCGTTATTACGAATCAGAATTGGAAAAAGGAAGAAAAACAAAAAAACTCGAAATATCAGGCTGCTATTTACGAAATAATAAATAACATTACGGAGTAATTGATTAAAGCAGAAAAGTTTAGGATTTTGTTTATTAAATTGACAGAATAATAAAACCAATAATGATTCGTACTTGGAATATAAAGTGAACGAACTATACAGCAATATACCGTCGTACGTCTGATTAAATATTTACCTAATAATAGTATCAATTTATTGTTAACCAAAATCGGTTTTTCAAAATCTGGTGCTTCTAACTTTTATCGTATGATGGAATAACATGATACGAAGGAAATTAATCAGCCTTTGGACTACGATGGTAAATAGCATATTTCAACGTTACCTCAAAAATTTGGCAAGCGCTGTTCATTATAGAAAATTATTATTTAAATTAAGTTTGCATTTCGTATGATGATATTTTAAAATATCACAAATATTACCTATTTTAACAAAAAGAAGAAAAAGAAGAAAAGGAGGAAAAGTGAGGGGAAGAAAAACAAACAAACAAAATAATAATAATAATCGTTAACAAAATTATTATTATCATTATTATTATTGTCTAGCTATTTTCACTATTAATTTATAAATAATATTTAGTCAAACTAGGTAATTTCTAAGTTGATAATATTCCTTAACATGATTTTTTTTTTTATCAAAGAGAGGTGTGTTCTATAATGATAAGTTGATATTAACAAACAAGAAGAAAGAAAGAAAGAAAAAAAAAAGAAAACATATTAACATTAATACATACTTCGGATTTTAACAGATTTGGTTTGGATAGCTTTAGCTTTAGATGTTTTAAATTTAAGGAATTAATTGATACGAATGGCGCTCGTTCAATTTGTACAAAGTGTATATGTAGGAGAAACTACTACTATGTTACGTTAATACTGATATATCAATAATGAAATGGAAGATAAAAGTTTAGTAGCTCTATTAATTGACAAGAGGTTTTAATATGGAAACTAAGTTGTTGCCTCACTATTTATTATTCTTTATATTATTGTAAATATCAGATAAATAATTTTTCAAATCACAAAGCACAAGAGCTAAATAAAAATAACGATGTGTAATCTATATCCAGTTTTTGTCTATAAAACGAAAACTAAGAAACACCGCATAATAGATATTGAAAAGGAAATGAAGAAAGAAAGAACAACAATTTAATTATAAATTGTCTGAAATCAATACACCGTTTGATTTCAATTACGTTAATAATATATATATATATATATATACATATATAAATATATATATATTATGTATATATATATACTTTTCTTTCTTTTTGTTGTAAATATTGTCTAGTGCAGCAAGGTAGTCTAGTATTAAGAAAGAAATATTAACTGAGTTATCTACGTAATAGTCAAAACTTAAATGTTGGAATATTTGTATCGGATTGTTTGAAAAGAAACGATAAATTGAATGTGAATTGACGATAAAAAGGAAACGAATGATAAAATTATAGGTAAAGGAAGCAAGAGAGTAATAATACTAAAGCAAATGAGGCTAGAGCGAATTTAACGATTGAAATAATAATAAAAAAAAAACAGTTTACACAAGGTCACAATTATCGGTCGTGATAAATTTGTGTGTGTTTTTTGCGCGGCTTTACTTCGCATTGTATTATATTACTTAATTAATTAATTAATTAATTAATTAATTAATTGATTGATTGATTGGTTGATTAATTACTTAATTAATTGATTGATTAATTTTTAATGATTATTTGATATATTTCGCTTACACGTAAATTATCCCGTTATTACGGGGAATAAATTGTGTGTTTATGCACTGTTATATTATTATAATCAAATGTTACTGAGGAGAAAAAAAAGAAAAAAGTAAAAGAAGGTTTTTCAACGTTTTAGCCAATACGCGGCTTATTCTTAAACAATTATCGATCAATCACATCAATTTACTGATTAAGCTAAATAAATAGGCGTATATTCTAATAACAGGGGTATTTACTAAATGTATGGATAACTGTACATTACATTACATTACATTACATTACACATAACATTACGCTACTTTACATAATCATTGTTATCATTAACAATTAATACATGTTAATTACGATTACAATATATATATATATCTATTATTTAAAAAAATATTTTGCGAAAGTGGAGATAAGCTTATACCTCCAAAAAACCTGCGGGTTACTTTGAAATGCATTTTCTTTCGCTAGGAATGTTTTCTCTTTTTCATTGTTTTTTTTCTGTAATTTTTTTTTTTTTTCAGTCTTCCCTTCTTTTTTTTTCTACCAAGCTTCTAAGCCACGAGTACAGTAACTTGAAAACAGAATGATTTTTTTTTTTTTTTCTTTTGTACGACTATACGTGAAGTCCCCTATTATACCTATAGAATTGTATTTGTATATATTTTAACTGGCTGTAGGTTTTAACGACATTGTCTACTAACATCATGTTACTTTATTTTATTTTATTATTATTATAATTTTTGTTTTTTTGTTTTCCTGTAATAATTTGTATAGATATTGTAATTATCACACATCGTGCTAATGGGCACTTGACTAATTTGTATATACTATATATATAGGTATACATAAAATAATTTACGTTCTTTTTTTGTCACGTTACACGCGCAACGGCTATTTTATTACGCCATTGATTTGAGCGCTATTTCTAATCGAAGTCTTTTTAACGGAATGACAATTTTTAGATGAAGAAAAAAACAAAAAAATTGAATAAATGAATTTAAAAAAATTACTCATTTCAATCGTTTGCATGATATCGAATACGGACAGGATTTTCGGGTGCGTGTTGATCAAAGTTCGGAATAATAGATTTAGAAAGAAAGAAAGAAAGAAAGAAAAATAAAATAATAAAACATAGAATACCACAACACATAGATATATATATAGTATACATATATATACTTGTGCGTTAAAAAAAAAAAAGAAAAAAAAGTATATCCTACACGATAATAACATAATGATAATGCCTCGATATATTAGTTGATAATTTGTCAGGGATTTAGGAATTCATGCATTTTATTAAACAATGCAATTTGTCAAACGAGACATTGTTAGAGATTATTATACGTATCATATGTCTGGACAAAGATTATACAAATTTTTTTCATATTTTCAAATTATAATTTACATCTATTTAACAGGATCTAAATCATGTGAGATAATTAATATCATTTTGTATAGTAAATTCTCTTTGAAAGTGTCTCGATTGTGATATTGAATTATTTCCTAAAATGTAATAAATATTTAGTGTGTCGTATGCCTATATAGTATATAGTATATAGGTATATAGGTATATATAAATATTATATAAATATATTTGCCCTGACTGTGAATATAAATAACAATATTAAACTATACTATACTATACTATACATACATACATACATACATACATACATACATACATACATACATACATACATATAAATATTTAACCAAGTCGATGTGCCTGTTTACAAAATACGAAATAATCATACATACATAAAGAAAAAAAAAGGAAAAAAAAACGTTATTACTATATTAGAATAACCACTGAAGTTGGAGGGACTTAAAAAAAAAAGAAAGGAAGATTAAAAAAAAAAAATGGAAAGGAAGGAAAAAAAATAATAATTCATTGATACAAAGATATTTAAAAGAATTACAATTATTAACGTAAGTGTTGCGTGTCGTCAACATACTTATGCTTCCACGTATTATACTTAGCGTTTGTTACATTGCGTAATTACATAAATAGATTACATAAATACGTTCTCTCAACTTAAGTCGCAAAGTCATATCTTTTAGGCTCCATATATTCTGCATACATAATTGTTTTTGTAAAATCATATTTTCACTCAGACATAGTTGAATATTCAATTTGTTTATTATGGTTTGCAATATATTTCAGTTCGTGTTCTTTATGGTAATATTAGATAAATTCATACTAAATCTTTTCTCTATCTGGTAAAATCCGCTTTAGTCTGATCTAGTCTCAATGGTCAAATCCTGAATCAGAAAATCAACTGCTAACAAGCCTAATGATCTAGCTGAAGTGGATTTTTCATTTTAGGGTAAATACGATGAATTATTTAACTAAAATAATGGTTTATAAATAACTTCATAATAACTTAACTATATTGATGGTTCTAGTTGTGATATTTTAATTATATAACAAGTGGTGAAAGAGAGGGATTAGCAACCGACGACTACAGACAGACGATCGAAGGATTCATTAATCATTAACACTTAGTCGCGGTAATAATGAATTGCTCTCAATTTGTAAATAGGGTTTCCTAAGAGTTTTTTGGTATTCGTTAGCTAGGTGTTTAGTGCCTGTAATAACATTGGTGAAATACATATAGGGAGAAGAAAAAGAGAAAAAAAAAAGGAAAAAAATTAAAAATATTATAATTAGATCTGATACTAATCAACGTGCGTATCAAAATCCTTTGCGTTAGCTGATACGACGTTTAGGTCAGCAATATACATACATATAGTCTTGTTGATTAAAAATCACGCCGAAAATTTTAGTAAATATATAAAATAAAAATTCCAAAGTTTTGATCAATTGTTCAATCGGATTTTCTAATTAGAAGTTACTGTTGGATAATAAGAAAAAAGAAAAAAAAAAGATAAAAGAAAAATAAATAAATAAATAGTTAAGACTTACGCATATTAAATATATATATATATATAATTTGATTCTAAATTAGTATCACGTGAAGGTTTCACAATATATACATATATTTGCATTTTACGACGTGTTTTCTAATAAACTAAAACGTTGATATTGCAAGGTATAAATATCGAGTTTCTAAATGTACCGATGATAATAATAAGTGTAAAAAAGGTTTTTTTTTTCAAATCGGACAAAAATATTGGCTAGTGTTTTAGAGTCTCTTGGGGTGGATAGCTGGTTATTGTAACATATGATTATGATTAACAATAAATTATATTATAATAAATAGGGTTCAATATTCATCACATTGTATGGATAGTTAATATAATATAAATAAATGATAATAACATTATATATGTAAAGGTAGCGAGAGATAACATATTTTTGGAGGTAATAAGGTGATAGTTGTGAATTCTTAGATGTTGGCTTAGAGCTAGCTGCTCTCCGTCATCCAAAATAATTATAATAGAATTAATAATAATGATATATATCTGTTTGCTGATCTTTTGATACAGAAATTGATTAATGTTAAAAAAGAAAAATAATACTTTTCACACGAGGATAGATGACGTTTTGAATTATTAAAACTTAGCTTTCTTGTTATTGACGAATTACAAATTACAATTACAAATACAAATACAAATACTAATATATGTATTATCAAACAGATATAGATAATTGTAGCTTTGATTATTGTAAAGTAAAGCTTTGAGAAATATGAAACTAAAGAAGAGCACTTTTTAAATAATCTTATCGACAAAAACCTCTATGAGTTATACCTTATAGAGCCCATAGGTAATGAAAACTATTAAACAAAGAGTCTGAAAAAATTATGCACCACAATCAGCCACTGTATAATACCGCAATAATATCATCTCTTATCTGTAAAAAAAAAATCTAATAAATTTATTTATTTATTATTTATATAACAGATTGAATAAACAGATAAGTGAAAGAGATGATTAACATATGTTTGTTATACGTAAATAATATTACGAATAACTATTATTATTTAATTAATGTCTGATACGGAGAGTAGAATATAGACGCAGGAAACTAGGATAGGTGATTAAACTATCTGACTGTTTTTCAATGTTCTTAATGTTCACTAATAATGCTACCACATAACTAGTAACAATTACATTTAAATATATTATTAATGACAACGTATTATATAAATATCAATACTATTATCTGTATATTATTCTTGTACGTTAAAGAAAAGATAAAACATTTAATACCATAGGGGATAGCAAGATCGTACATATATACTATACATAGTGTGGAAGAAAATTCACCTGCTTACGTACGGTGGTCTAAATATTTGGGGCTGTATTCAATTAATTCGATTCAAAATTAAGGGGGTAATAATTTTTAGAGTCTAATCTGTGTTTTCACATCATCTTTAATTATCAGTTATTATTATTTTTTTCTTTTTTTTTTTGAATTTATAAATAAAAAAAAATTATATAAAAGCAAATTCGACTATAATAATTAGAGGCAAAAACGAAGTTGAAGAGATATTTCTGAATATAATTAAACTTTCTTATATGCGTTCTATAACAGCCAATTACAAACTCAAACCGCTCAATAAACGGCTTTGATCGCAACCACATAATTTAGAATATTTTGTACACGCTTTTACGCTTTTCATCTTAGAATTTTAAATTAAATACAGAAGTACCTTAGATTTTTACTGTATATCACCGCAGCACAGATATTTAAATACGTTTGTTGTAACTGGGAAATGAATGAAGATTTTCATTCTCGTTGCACAATTATGCCCAATTTCAGTAAATTAAACTACCTATATATACATATACATATATATATATATATATATATTGATCATTGAGTAAATAAATCATTATATATATATATACACATAGAACTTTAATAATCGACTGGTGTTTTATACAATTAATAAGAAAAGATGAAGGAAAAAGAAAACAAACAAACTATTACCATTAAACATGCTAAATATCAATATTCTACCTGTATTATAACTATATTTAATTATTACCTACTATATATTATTATAATTTATGTATTTTTATCTATAAAACATTAACTAATTCTGTGTGTATAATATGCATTCGTTATTTTTCTTTTTTTTTTTCTTTTATTTTCTTTTTTTTCTTTTCCATATTTTTTTCTCTTATAGTATATAATTTACTTCATTATAATTAAATAGACGCTGAAAGAATATATGTGCAATAATTCATAATTTAATGTTAGATTATTATATGCAACGACTTTTAAACGATTGACTATAATTTTACCGCGCACGTCTTTTTATTCAGCGTCTATATACCTATATACATATATATATATTTATGTATATACACAGATGATTCTTTATATTAGGGAGTTGGAAGAAAATAAAAGAAAAAAATATAATTGGAAAAAAAATAAAATATTCAATAAATAAAGAAGAAGACAAAAAAAAATACCAGTTCTTAAAACAAATAATTAATAAATAAACAAAATAAACAAAATACTATAGTGGGGGCTAATCTGGTGATAAGAATTAATTCAGTTATTTATAGAATTCAATATTTTGTTAATAAGTATCAAAAATAATAAATACTTATATAGTTTGTTGGTGGAAAGTTCACATAACATTGCCTTACTATTATCAATTTAATTATTATTATTAATATTATTATCATTATTATTATTATTATTAATATTATTATTATTACCATGTATACTTTACAGTAAGATTTTCAATGAATTGTGTTTCTAGAGAAGCTATTCTATCAGTAGTTGACTTGGGAGTATTTTTATTTCATTTTATTTTTTCTTTCTGTTCATTAATACACATACTTATATTAAAATTATGTATATGTACTACTAGGGTTGAAAACTATAAATAATAGGAATGAAATTACTAAACATTGCAAGAAAGAAAGAAAGAAAAAAAGAGAGAAGGCGAGAAAAAAGAAACAATAATAACGAACAATAAACAAATGTTATTTAAAACTCTGTAATCAGCCCGCCCTGAAGTATCAACGCCGTGATAAAATTATAAACACTGTATAGTATGTCCTAAGCGTCCTGATTTAACATCAAATTATTTCTGAAGTTGACCCAGAGTACAAATATATATTTATATATATAGTATATGTAGCGTTTAGTTTGACGTCAAAAATAGTTTGATACAATGTAATATTGAAAAAAAAAAAATTAATAATCTTTATCTATAATTATGTAGAAAAAAAAAAAGAACAAAAAAAAAAAAAGAAATGTTTTTCAATATTACTACAGTAATACAAAAAATTTCAAATAATTTCAGCATCTTATCTCATAATAATATCTAGGATGAAAAAAAAAATCAAACCTTATTCATTTTAAAATCAAATATGCATACAATAATTTAATTTAAGCGATAAAGTTCTTCTTTAAAGATTGAATATACAACTTTATGTGTTTCTGTATTCTCGGTCTTGTATACCAACTATTACCTAGCGTTTCCAATTTGTTAATGAAAAGTAGGAACTATCATAGTACCTATACTAATATCTGCGAGGTGAAATTTTATTCAATAAATAATTGGGAAGTAATTGAAAAAAAAAGCAAAAACAAAAAAAAAATAACAAAAAAAGTATATAATTAAACATATTTTATCACATGGGCTGATTAAATTTAGTGTATTGTAATTATTAATATGTTAGCCAATGATCAGTTCTTTCATCAGCTAAGGCTTATTGGAAATTGAAGTATTTTGAAAATCTTTGGTGTCTATGTGTGATATAAGGCGATGGCATAAAAGTGTTTAATTTTGCTTTTATCATTTGAATATATCCCGTTGCGACGAAGCGAATAGATGATATATAGCTTGATGTAAAAACTGATAATTGGTCAAACGAATCACGGTTTTATGTATATTATTGTAGTATAATCAAATACTAAAGACTAATGCTTAAGGTGATCAATCTAGCTTCGAGAAGTGTGATATTTTCGAAGCAAACGATATATATTTGAAAATGATAAAAAAACAAAAAATGGAAAAAAAAAAGGTACATTATAGAAAATAATAAACTGAGATGCGCGGGACTCGTCTTGACTCGGGCATTTGAACAGTAAAAAATCAATGTATTTATTATTAATTAATATCTTCCTCCAGTTTATGAGAACCTTGTTATTATCCCTCTTGCCTTTATGCCCATAATCCCATGCAGACGCACTAATTACCCTGCAATCTAATCTCTCCATGCACACTCTCGTTAATTTCAATATTTGAACATTTTTTTTATTGTCATACAATTTATTATAACTATTTTTATGTATTCGCAATATACAGGGTGAGTCTCTAGTATCGCATGAGGGAGGGGCTTATCGTCGCACACGCTCCGCCCCTTTCTATGTATACTTGTTGAAATCATCAGTTTTGACGGCGCGTGACAATAAAAGTGGGGTTTCTCGACACGACGATAATAAGTATGAATAGAAAGGGGCGGAGTGTTTGCGATGATAAACCCCTCCCTCATGCGATACCAGAGAAAACTCACCATGTATACTATATAGAAAT
Source organism: Tenthredo scrophulariae (assembly GCA_963978835.1). Lineage (NCBI taxonomy): Eukaryota > Metazoa > Arthropoda > Insecta > Hymenoptera > Tenthredinidae > Tenthredo > Tenthredo scrophulariae. Next base: position 12,813,589 of record OZ022235.1, on the reverse strand, counting down.
TGAACCTATCTGCATGGGAAATTATTTAATATCTAATCAATTAAATTCTAATTAATGATTCTTATATTTGATTGCTACTAATTATATAATATTTTGAATCCTGGTCTTATTTATTATTGAAAATAAATCTCAGTGAATCGTATATAATTGTATCTTCGTTATATACAATAAATTGTATAGAATCAAAATAACAAATATTTTACCAGGCAAATTAAATTGATGATCAAAAAAACATAATAATAATTATTATTCAAAGAACGACTTTGGTTCAACGACTATAAATAGTATATATATCATATATATATTATTGTACATGTAAATCGAATTTAGTAGCAGTATTAATATATTGCAAATTTGTAATATATATGTAACGTACGTCGTTCAGTAGAATTTTGCCTTTCGTATACTATACATATGTATTAATTAATACCACAATCCGTCTTTGATGTATATAGTTTGCCATAACATGTAATTATTAATTATAATAATAGTATTTAATTAACTAAATGGGTATAATAATATTATTGCGTGTTTATTAATATTCACAGTATCGTATCGTGTATACTGTATACCTATAGGTATATGCGGAATTATTCAGTCATAAAACTCAGCATTTATTAAAATTCAAAATCATACCTGTACGATATTTGACTATTTAACAAGCGTTTCAGTTACCTCCATGACAAATATACGTAATATTCAATTTGGAAAATTCAATTTGGTAACCAAATTGAAACGATTTCCCAAAAATGAAGAAAACCAAATGTATGATCAATCCTACATTCAATTCAAATTGCGCTAGACTTTTATTTTTTTTATTTTTCGTAGATTCGTGGTGTGAATTTGCTGGGTTCGAAACTTATAAAGATATCGGACGAAGAGTTTTGAAAAACAAGACGAGAATTTTCAGATAATCATTTTTTTTTTTTTCTAAAAATCTATTGAGTTTTAGTTTAAAATTTATTCATGATCTAGTTGCAATATTGAAGCCCCCGTAATAATACGATATAAACGTCTTTTGTGAATTTTATCATCAAGTTTTATACGATCTGTAATAATAATTTGAAATTTCTTCTTCAAACTACTTCATACAACAATATCCATATATTTCTTTTTAATACTCATTCAACTTGACTATATTAACTATCGATGCTATAATTTGAAGGTTTACATAATATCTGCTAGAAAGTTACAATCCTAAAATTGAAATGCTTTCTTATTATTACTTCTCAAACGAACATATCAAATTATTATAATGATTTATACCACATTGGCTCTAAATTAATTTCTTCGAAAATTTTAAGCGTAATTAATTAGTTGCAGATACTGGATATGTAAAAATACACAAATTCAATTCGAATTCCTTTGGAGAAATCGTAAAGTATAAAACTCTATCATTTTATACTGGCATTATAGCATCACGTATAGTTATATGGTTATTTTCTTTTTTTTTCTTAATGCTTAATATTATGACTGTTAAATGGGGTATAGGTATCGAGAGATCAATATCTACAAGCACTAATGAGACGCAAGTGTTTATCCTAACTGTACAAAAGCAGATTTATTAGATACATACAACATTAAGAAAAACGTAAAAAAAAAAAGAATAAAATTAACAAAACTTAAAGAAGTGCTGCTTATCCTACTGCTACTTCGGTTAGTTATAAAAAATTCATCAAACTTTGAGAAAATTTGATTTAACGAAAAAAATAACAAATAAAAAATATTGCCCGACCAAAAACTGACGAGAATCAGTGGCTGTAGATTTTTGGAATTAATATGAAATGGGATTTTTTTTTTGTTCAGAAAGATTATGGGAAAAAAAAAATAATATTAGTATATAATTAAGGAAAAGGGGAAGAAAAAAAAGTATAATCGTTCTTTGTATATTAGCAGTTTCAATTTATTAATAGGTAGATACGGTATAACGAAATAAAAACTGCAAAGATATACATAATATGTATATCCTAACTATTGTAGGCATTGTACTATAGTTAATCCACTATATCTTGAAACGTTGAAACATAGGCTCAGATGGCGTAAAAAATAAAATAAATGAATATATAAAAAATAAAAAAATAAAAAAGAAGACAACAACAAATAATGCGACTGAATAATCAACCTACACTATATAATATTATATCGTATTTATATTAAACAATTTATATAATAGCAACTTAGCAGTTCGATTATATTATACCTATTAATATTGTTATATTGATAAAACCAGGGTAAAATAAATAATATATTAATGAGGTATGTATTTATTATCATATATATAGCGGCACAACTTGTAAATATTAATAATATATGAATAACGTAAAATATATCCAAAACAAGAAGAAATAAGAGGGGAAAAAAATAAAATGAAACAAAAAAAAATAAGTTTAGTACGAATTAATATAATACCAGTATGTATATATACATACATAACAGATACCCATGCATATGCATAAGTAAATAAATTACAAACATACATACATACAGTTTTAGGGTATAGAAATTTAGGATTGCGTAATATAAATATAATTTTAGTCAATTTAGAATACTAATATAATTATTACTGTTGTGCTCCTGCCTATTTTCAATATTCAATGTATCGTATTAATTAAAATAACACGTCGGACCAAGTCGTTGTGAGCACTTGCCAAACTTTTCATTATTTTAAACGGTTTATTCCTTGGATCTAATAAAATGTATTCGAGTAAGAGAAATTATTTATTTTTTCTTAATTCGACACCGCGAGACTCAATTCAGAAAAAAAAGGGTACAGAAATGAGCGTTCTATAATCTTTGTTTATAGCTTCTTAAATTTCTTTCATCAAGGCTCAATTTCGAAGAAAAAATTCGTAAAGAAAAAATTAAAAGACAAATTTAAAAAAAAACGTGCAAAATGTACCTGAATATAATCGGCAAATATTTTATTGTATCCATGGCTCGAACCTTTTCTATTGTAGTTAGTTAGTTTGTTAGTCGGGAGGGTAGATTCGTATATCATATGCTCTGATCGTTTGGTGTAAATTAAAAAGAAAAAAACAAATCTTGGCTCTAATTGGACGGTAATTATATAACGTCCTCGTAACTATATACCGTCTAGAATGAGGCTATCATAGTATCTAAGGGCTTTTATGCATATAGAATTTTCGTACTTTATAACAAAATTTGGAAAGACTCGTAATAAATATAGGTATACCTATACATACTACATTATGGTGATCGTTTATCATCGCGATTAACATTTTAATCTGCGAAGTATTTCATCTTATTTTCTCAGTTTCAATCCATAAGATTACTATTCGATAAAAGATTTATTGCCGATTCATTATTTACAGTTTCAAAAATCTGTATTCAAAATTGTCATTTTACGAGTCTAAAGGCATGTGAATAAAAAAAAAAAAAAAATGAATATATTATCCAATTATAATATATTCATTCATATACCAACTACATCTGTTTACTAATATAATATATTATGATTATATACGGTATATATTATATAAGTATATATATATATATATATATATATATATATATATATATATATATAAAATTACTAATGTTACTAAAATATGATTACATTGATAATAATATATAAGTATATAATATACGATACCTAACTACCTACTACAAAATAAATGTTGCCTTTTGTCACATTGGTTAATGGGAATGAACAATATATTTGAATTATGTATAATTAATTATTTAAAATAATCTATTGCATACCTATACACCATACGATGAGTATGAATATGAACATGATTATTATATCAATATATAATGTAAATGAAAAATATCTAACGAAGATTCTTATACTATATTGTATATGAATTCGTGTTGTGTTGATGTAACACTCTCTGTCCAGTACCCAGGGCTGAATAAATCAACGGAATACTTGGAAATAAGAAAACTTCTTATAATCTCCATGATTCATTCACCCCTTCCTCGTTCATACAATTTTAAATCGAATTCATTCATACTTTCGTTTCATTCATAATAATTTTAGATCTCAGCCGCCTGTGTACACGCAACCTGACATCCGCCGATGTATCGCCAGTTCGAACCACGTGGGAGTAAAAGAAATCCAATATGGCGGTCTAGCTCACTCGCCACATGTATTATTCTCCGATCTGTCAGTCGACGACGTAGTAATACATGTTTGACGATATTTTACAAATAATTTGCGACAATTTGGAAAGAAAAATCGTCCGAAAATATTCTTCATGCAGGAAATATCTCATAGTATCCATAAGCCTGTATTTTTATTCCATGAAATAGACGACGACTACAACGACAGGTTATGATAGACGAGATATCTTCCACTCCATTATAACATGTAACGTAATGAACGTACGTTTGAATAAAGGTGAAGAAAAAATGTTAAGAATTAGGTTAGAATACCAGACGGCTGCTCATTCATCTCTTATCATAAGATATCTGTGTTAGATTGAAATCGAAAAAAATTGAGGTTAGACATGTCTGGCTGCGCTGCAGTCGGTTGTTCAAATAGAGGCGACAAGGGGTTTTTCATGAAAAGTTTTCCTCGAGATCCGGACAGAAGAGCTCTCTGGGCATCTCAGATGAAAAGAGATGGTTGGCAGCCTAATAATAACAGTCGATTATGCGAGGTGAGAATTTAAAGATATCATATCGAAACAAATCCGATGAATATGCCTCGCGTTTTAGATTAGGTTCTTCAAAAATGATTCATCATTATTTGTCAGGTTCACTTCGACAATGATCAATGGGAAAAGACGAGGCAGGATGGTACTAGGAAATTAAAATGCAGCGCAGTTCCTACCTTGTTTCAAAACTCTAAGCAAAGGCTTAAGAGAAAAGGGCGAAAGCCCAAGTTCAGCGTTGCTGTATCAAATAATAAATCAGGAACTTCCCAACCGATGGAAAAATGCTCTGAGGTATTAGGAAGACGATAAAATTAAGTAATTAGAAATGAAGAAAGTTTTTAAATAGGAAATTCTAGCAGTTTAAAGTCTGTTGATTTCAGCCAGTTTATTTCTGTTCAGAATCCCGAATGCAGAAGCGTTGTAACAGAGCAGAATGGCCATCTGTTTAACACAGATTTTGAAATCAAATCTGAAATAAAAGAAAACTGTGTGAAAAATGCCAAAAAACCAAACAAAGATCAGATTTTAGAAGAGGGAATCACTGCTGAAGATGAATCAGAAAGTGTTTGGTGGAAGAAGATGAGGAGATCACCGAGCTTTAGTTCGGAAAGTAAAAGACTAAAATACGATAATTGGGGGGAAAGAGAAAGTAAGAATCTTGGAGAGGAAGTGGAAGGTAAAAGCGATGCTTAAGCTACATGGTATTTTCATCCGTTGGTGAGAATGGAATGATAAATTGTTTCTCTTTTTCCCACAGCGTACAAAATCTCCAGTCTTCCAAGAAGCTGGGAACTCTCTGATAGTCAGGATCAAGAATTGGAAACCAACGAGCCAGGAGATTCAACTTGCTGCAGACTTTGTGCGAACAGGAATGGTAAAAATTATATTCCAATATTTGGGGAATCAGATTTGGCGGAGAAAATAAGTAGATGTTTGCCAATAATAGTAAGTGTTAAATAACTAGAAACCAGTTAATCACATCTCTCGGTTCAACTTTCTTTAAAAATATTATATATCGCATCCAGTTTATTTAATTTAGAATTTTTCTTCATTACAGGTTCTTCAGACTGATAATTTGCCTTTGAAAATTTGCCAACAATGTTTGTGCAACTTAAACATCAGCTACAAACTGATAATCGGATCTCTCAAGGCGGATTTCTTCCTTCGATCAGAATTATCGAAAATTGAAACATCCCAAGGGTCTAAAGATCCGCTAGAAACATTGTCTGAAGAATTCAATGAGGATGAATCAGCTACTAACGAAGAACCAGTCTTTAGAATAAATGGCCCAATCAAATGCGACCTATGCGATGATTTCTTTGAGGATATGAACGTGTTTGATACACACATTGAAAGTACGCATCTTCTCCAATGGAGATGCGGCTTGTGCGATCACAGTTTTGAAACTTCGCAAGAACTCCTCGCACATAAGACTTTGAACCATTCTGGTCAAATCTTAACTTGTGAAAACTGTGTGAACTCTGATCCTGTCGAAGAAATCGATTCTAGAATACCTGAAGAGGTTGAGAAGGATGGAGAGACTGACATCGACTTGGATTTGGATCCATTGTTAGCTAATGAATGTTCAGAAAGTAAAGAAATTCAGGCAAAGTTGCCAGATCTGAATTGCGCAAAGTGTAAAATTGCTTTTGACGATGCTAAACAATTCCGAAAACATCACACCATCCATTTACCTAGACGTATCAAATGTTCTGTATGTTGTAAACGGTGCCCATCTATTTTCGACTATCTTGCGCATATGAGAGTCGCTCATAATCAAATGAGAATGAATAACTTAAGAAAACGGAATACTGTACATGGTTGTAAATATTGTAAGAAAGTATTTCTCATAAGACAACAACTGATAATTCATTTGAGGGTGAGATTAAGTCTCTAAATAATGAAAATATGCGTTTATGTACACATAGACGTTTACTAAATAGAATTTTCCTTCAGAAACACACAAAAGAAATGCTGGATGACCCCTCTGTAACAGTTTACAAGTGCGTAACTTGTCCAAAGAAGTTTGTGGACAGAGCGCTATATCAGAAGCATAGAAACGTGAGAATCGATGAATATAAACTAAGATTGTGAGAGGAATTCATGATTTATTAAGAGAACTGTACATATTGTATTTTCAGGTCCACGATCCAGCATGCTGGCATAAGTTCCGATGTTACATATGCAATCGATCATTCATGGACAAATTTAAACTAACGATTCATCAGTCAATTCACGACGGAGTTAAGCCTTATCAATGTGATGTTTGCGGTCGTATGTTCAATCGGAATGCAAACATGGTATAATATGAGTACTACACCCAAATGAAACATCATTTCTAAAGTGAAAAAAAAAAATTGAATGAAACTCTCAATTCATCCCCGCAGATAAGACATCGCATTAAACATTTTGAACAGACTTGTCGTCACTGCGAAAAGACCTTTACAAATACACAATCTTTGAGAGAACATCTTAAGGATATTCACGGTGATACTTTGAACCCAAAGAGTAATTCTAAAAATGTTAAAGGAGATGGAAAAAAGACTAATCCAAGCAGCGATTATTTCATTTGTGGATACTGTGGGAAACAGCTTACTTCCTATTACTCTTTACTGGATCATGAACGAATACATACAGGCGATAAACCCTACGTTTGTCAACATTGTGGAAAAGCCTTTAGGTGAAATTACAAACAGTGTTTTCTTTAACGCTATGGAACTCCTTATTGATAATATTAATATATTCGATTTGTAGAAGCATTACAGCCAGATGGGATCACATGGTACGACACGAAAAAGGAAACTACGTTTGCGAGCTGTGCGGAAAGATCATGAGGTGGAAATTAATTTTTTCTTGATTAGTAATTAAGTTGTAAAGAAATACGCCTATGATAATCAAAATTTCTTGTTATATTTCAGTAACAAGTTAAATCTTAGACGTCATTTGAGAAAACATGCAGCAATTGAACAGCGAAGATTCGAATGCAAGGAGTGTGGAAAATTGTTCCATGTTAGATGGAGACTAAACGCACATATCATAAGAATTCATCATTCAACGAATGGGAATTGAATTGAAATAAATGACGAAGAAATTATTTATCTTATCTAACGGCGTTATATCGTGAAAAATAATCGTTACCAAAGAATGTGAAATGAATCTAAAGAAAAAAAAATATAAGAAACATGAGAAAATAATAAGAAAAGAAACTGCCTAACGATGTGTGATAAATTTTCTAAATATATATTTTCTATCCAGTTTCTAAAAATAAAAATAATTACAGTGAACTTTGAGCCGGATAATTATTATTAGAATAGTATTACATAACGAAATGGATATCTCTATTCCGTTTAGTAAATAAATATGAGAAAATAAAATACTATAGCCAGAATTTTTTTATTCTAAATAATAGAATGGATTACGAAAAAAATGAATAAACAACGTGTATAGCGATACTTGATGTTATTTATTGAAAGAAGGAACAAAAATAGTCATAAATAATATTTGAATTAAGGCGGGAAACAACAGGCGAATCTAACGGGGTAAATTTGGAGGGGAGCGAACCGTATCACGGTTGTAGGAAGGGCGGGCGCCATTGGCGGGTATCGAAGGGGCATCGACCGCCGCTTCGCCCCGGACTGGCAGTTCCCCTCACAGTCGCACCAATACAGGCTACCGTTCGCCTCTATATCGCCGACCATTGGTCCTCAATTTGCCGACCAATCATTGGGAAAGTGCCGACGAAAATATCCAATGTAAGTCCACAAATTATCAAACATCTACGGTGATCACTTTCAGTAATGGAACCTCGGTGGGTTTAATAGTTTTAATCATCAGACTGAGGCTATTTCATCACCTTATCGTTTACCTACGCCAGTTGAGAAGGCTACGGCCATGTTTGCCACTACGAATAATATCTCGTGGCAATGGTAATGGCGATTTTAATATTAATCATCATATATCACCTATTGCCCTAAATACCCGTTACAACTTACGCCCATTTTACATACACTCACATATTTACTGACAAACATACATTTTTACTCATCAATTATTCACCAACTCACTCTAATCAACAATCCTTTATTATCACCACATGTATCTATATTTACATCGTATACCCATTGCTGTAACGAATGGTTAACCCACTTACATGTGTCACTATAATTCTAACCTGAAATATTACCACCATTATGCAATCGCGACCATAACCTAACATCATTTTACTCTATAATCAAAGAATCTTTCTTGTTAATATTAATTAGTGAACAATCAATATGGAGCAACTCGGAGAAGGGCAGACCGTTATGGTCGGTACCGGAGGAGCCGTTCAAGTTGTACAGATGGGTCAAGGTGGGCAAGCTATGATGTTACCACAGACTATACAAGTCGCTGCACCAAATGGACAGATACAAGTCGTTCCTGTTTCCAGTCTCGCTGGAGCAGGTCAACAGATTGTTATACAACAGCCTCAAACACCTCAGATAATCCAGACACCTGATGGACAGACTTATATCTATCAGCCTGTTCAGCTAGAGGGACAAGTTCAACAAACTCAACCCACGGGTGAGTTTTTATTAAATTGATAAAGAAATTGGAAGAAACAAAATTTCTAAGTATTTTAATCATATTACATTTTTTTGTTTTCTCTCTTTTATTATTACAGTCATTAACATCAATGGTAATTTAATGCAAATTGCTGGTACCACTACTCAGACAACTACATCCACGGCTAACACTGGACCTGTACAACCGCTGGCTAGTCCTAACGCAACAGCTTCACAGGCAGGAAACATTGTCATGGTGATTACTGGCAGAGAATGTCTCTTTTCACTTGCATAGTTTGTGTATTTATTATTATACAGACTTGTAGTGATTACGGAGCAACATTACCACCGCGCAATTGTTTTATATACGTATATTTAGTTGTATTATTCAATTGGACCTAACACATTGGATTAGCTTTTAGTCTTATGAAGAACAAGGATTATATATCCTGTCCACATTTTTTTATAACCAGAACGGTATTTAAACTCTGTTTTTTTTTTATCTTCTCTACAGATGGTACCGGGAAACAGTGGTCAAACACAGTTTCAAAGAGTCGCATTACCCAATGCAGAATTTCTGGAAGAGGAGCCTCTGTACGTCAACGCTAAACAGTATAGGCGTATTTTAAAACGTCGTCAAGCTCGCGCCAAGCTAGAAGCGGAAGGAAAGATACCCAAAGAAAGACCGGTGAGCTTTCAGATTTGAGGAAAACAAAAGAAATGATAAAGAGGATTTAGGGGAGTAGAAGTAATCCATTTTTCTATCTTATTTACAGAAATACCTACATGAGTCACGGCACAGGCATGCGATGAATAGAATTCGGGGAGAAGGAGGTCGTTTTCACTCTGGCCAGGTAAAAAAGAGAAGGTTCGTAAATGACCTTATTCAAATGATCCTTTTCCACGTATTACAAACGTTTAATTTTGCTCCAAAATAATCGTTCAAAGAATTGACAGACGATATTTTTTTTCCAATCCACCGATATTTAAATATTAAATTGTTCCTCAGTAGGGCGAATACGAATACCATGATCGCTCAGCATATAACAACATCGAGTAGCACGAATACTATTCGAACAATATCGCTCCCTGCGACAAGTACGGGAGGTCAACATCACAGTAACGACAATATGGCACCTGCAATCATTATTGAGGTGAGTCGATAGGGGTGAAAAATAATCCATTAACGTCTAAACAAAGACGTGTGGTAAAAACTAAATTGCGTTGTACGCATATATAAGATCGGCAGCGCTCAAGATGAGACTATATCTTCCTGCAAGCATTTCTTTGGAATTCATTCAATATTCATTTTATTAAACGTGTAAGTTTCGAAGAGTCACCCTATTTAGTTTATTCTCATTGAAACAAACCCCAGAAAGAGAGAGCTCTTATTGTTGGAGACTGATAAAGTTAGTTACACTCTAGCGCACAAGACTCTATTGTCCATATTAATATATATCTTCTAATTTAGATAATATTATTATAATATGAGTTTAGTTATAAAGAACAGGTGGAGAAGGAAAGGACTGTAAAATTGATCAGAGACAGATTAGCATGGCATATTGTATGCTCGGTAATTAAAGATCTATTTGAGTTTCTAAGTAACATGTATGCGATGATTTGTCTTCGTTGAAAATATATATTATTATAATAGTAGGATTTTGTCATTGCAGAGCAGAGCTAAAAGTTACCAAAATATTAGGTAAAATTCTCTTTCGTTGTCGCGTCTCATTTCAAAACTAATATCTCACGAGTTATTTGAAATGTGCAGATTCTAGCTGCTGTCTAAATGGCTTAAGGGTCGTTAAACTTGTTATTTGAGTCTTGAAGCATTGACTAAAGAGCGTAAGGTGTTTAATTGTAAATATTACTTTATATATACTTTAGTCAATTCGTAAGAGTCGTCACAGAATGATACAGAGGACCAGAATTCGAGGTACTAACCTGTATATATCAGATAGAAAACTGGTAGAGTAAAATTTTTTCGATCCGAATATAACATGCGATTGTACAATTTATTTATCATTGATTCGTTTATCGTAATATACTACGTGTCTGTGTCAGTCTGTGATTAAATGATTATTTAAGATGTGCAATGAATCAGTTTCTAAAAGTAAGAGACTTGAAGCTTGACTTGTTCATCACACTAGGGGTAACATAATTAAGCTTAAGAATCATTATCTAGCTTCCAAGCTTCCATAATATTGTTGTAAAATTGAACAACCTGAAACAGAATCTTCTGTCAAATTAAGTTAAGTTACCAAACTGATATAGAATTTTAAAATTTGTTTAACAGTCGGTAAATTGATGCTCCAAGTGTTGTTCAACAAAATGAACTGTCTTTTTTGTTTGTTTTCTGTCAAAGTTTTGCGGAGTATATTTAAAAAAAAAAAAAGAAAAACGAACGGTTTTCCATAGAAGTGTTATTCTTTGATCATCAATTTGCTAATTGTGTCCATTCTTGAGCTAATTTTCTAATCAATAAGAATATTTTGATTCATATTTAATTTGACGCAGTCTGATTGGGTATGAAGTTGATTTTAGCAACTGGTTTTGCGAATTGCAGGAGCTAAAGATGTATATAAGTATAAATACAAGGTGGATTCATTTATAATAAGTGAAAAATAAAGGGTCTAAGACTAGTTTAAGTCCTGCTGGAAAATAAAATTGAAATATCATTAATATGAGAGAACCGAATGAATGTATGAATGCATAATAATTATGGTTTTCTACAGTCTATCATGAAGACTTATCAGATGATTACCCAAACGATATGATTTAACTGTTGCAAAATCCCATTGTACCTTATTTTCAAATAATAGTAAGTTAATGAGTTTGTGTTAACGTTATTTTTTAGTTAATATGTAATCGAGGTTTTTCGTTTATACGTTTGGGAAAGACAAAATGATTCTGTATTTTCTTGGCGATTCCATTTCATGTATAATAATTATTAATAAATAGCACTGAATATGATTATTAATTTAAACAGAGAGATTACTTTCAATACTCTTATTTCACAAATTTCAGTTTCGCGACTACGGTTTTTCAATCGATAGTCATACATATAGTTGATTTTCCACTGGAACGTAAATTAACAAATATTCTTGGTAACACAAATTAGGTAAGAAGTAATGAGAATAATTATGATAATTCGAACGCCTTGTTGCGTGCAACCAGCGCGACATTGATGTGATTTATAATTTGTAAGTGCATTCGGTAAGGCGTGTAAGGTTGCAGTAGAGTAGTTCACCAATGCAACCGCAAGATGGCGATATCATTTCACACCCTGTCGGTACGCTTAGGAAGCACTGACCTAGAGTATATGGGGCATGTGCACCTGGCGTCAAGTCAGTGGGCCTCGTGGCGTCAAAGAGTTAGTGCGGGGGGTTATTTGAACGAGTTACGACTTTGACAGGCACCGCAATAGAAATAATGTGAACACACAGAAGTTATTGCAAAATAGACGATCCATTCATTGACACAAAAGATTTTTCTTGATTGAAAATTAGTTATGTTGGGTAGTATTAATAGTATTGTAATACGAATGTGGCTTATATGTATTATGATCACTTGTGTGCCAGAGAGCAAATAAAAAGACTTTGTCAATCTCGATGGGTACAAATTTATTTTTAAGAAACAATTACAGATTGCAAATAACTTTGTAAATGAGTAATATTGTACCGATGCTGCAATAATAAATTATCATGTATACCACTAATCAATCGCTTCGTTATTCGCCCTTTTCCCCTCCCTGCGACTCTTTAATTTCAGGTATCCAATAGTGCACCTCCCTGAGTCGAATATTCTACTGATACCAGATTAATTCTTTAACATAAAAAGATTCGAAAAAAATCAATTTTTAATATAGGTATAAAAACTAATATACTGTAGACATGCATGAAGACCCGTGTCGATACACACCCGTTCTTTTTCCCGCTAAAAGTTCAGCGCACCTTCTCAGGTCAGATGCTCTCCTGATACCAGGAACAATTCTCGATTTAAAATTTTTCTAACTCTGAAAATCGGCCTGGTAGCAGGAGAACATCTGACCCGAGGAGGTGTTCTGAAATTTCTGGTGGGGGAAAAAAGTAGGGTATCGACATAGGCATGCATACGCTGCTTCATGCAGTCGCTATATAGCTTATCTATACTAACATTTTTAAGAGTTAGAATAATTTTAAGTCGAAAAATTCTCCTGGTATCAGGAGAACATCTGACCCAAGGAGGTGTTCTAAAATTTTTGGTGGCGGAAAGAGTAGTCTATCGATACAGGCATGCATACGCTGCGTGATATGCATGCAGTTGACACCTTAAACTTAACTCCCAAAAGTAAGGTGTCAACTGCCAGAAGTATGACTCCGAAAAAAGTCTCAACTGCCAGAGAATGGAGTGATTTTTCTGGCAGTTGAGACTTTTTCGAGGGTCATATGTCTGGCAGTTGACACCTCAAATTTAACACCTAAAAATAAGGTGTCAACTGCCAGACATATGACCCTCGAAAAAAGTCTCAACTGCCAGAAATATCACCCCCAAAAAAAATCTCAACTGCCAGAGAATGGAGTGATTTTTCTGGCAGTTGAGACTTTTTCGAGGGTCATATGTCTGGCAGTTGACACCTCAAATTTAACTCCTAAAAATAAGGTGTCAACTGTCAGACATATGACCCTCGAAAAAAGTCTCAACTGCCAGAAAAATCACTCCATTCTCTGGCAGTTGAGACTTTTTTCGGGGGTGATATTTCTGGCAGTTGAGACTTTTTTCGAGGGTCATATGTCTGACAGTTGACACCTTATTTTTAGGAGTTAAATTTGAGGTGTCAACTGCCAGACATATGACCCTCGAAAAAGTCTCAACTGCCAGAAAAATCACTCCATTCTCTGGCAGTTGAGACTTTTTTCGGGGGTGATATTTCTGGCAGTTGAGACTTTTTCGAGGGTCATATGTCTGACAGTTGACACCTTATTTTTAGGAGTTAAATTTGAGGTGTCAACTGCCAGACATATGACCCTCGAAAAAGTCTCAACTGCCAGAAAAATCACTCCATTCTCTGGCAGTTGAGACTTTTTCCGGGGGTGATATTTCTGGCAGTTGAGACTTTTTTCGAGGGTCATATGTCTGGCAGTTGACACCTCAAATTTAACTCCTAAAAATAAGGTGTCAACTGTCAGACATATGACCCTCGAAAAAAGTCTCAACTGCCAGAAATATCACCCCCGAAAAAAGTCTCAACTGCCAGAGAATGGAGTGATTTTTCTGGCAGTCGAGACTTTTTATCGACATCGGCATGCATACGCTGCTTTATACAGTCGCTGCTTCATGCAGTCGCTACATAGCTTATCTATACTATGATTTCTAAGAGTTTGAGTAATTTTAAGTCGAAAAATGCTCCTGGTATCAGGAGAACATAAAACCCGAGCAGGTGTGCTGAAATTTTTGGTAGGGGAAAAAAATAGGGTATCGACATAGGCATGCAGGCAAATAACGACATAGGAATACAGCAAATAACGAACTATTTGATAATTGCAGGAAATTTATTGCTGCAGTTTCCATACAATATTATTCATTGTCAAAGTTATGTGTACAATTTGTACTTATTTCTAAAAAGTAAATATATACCCATCGCAATGAACTGAGTTTTTTATTTGCTTTTTAGCATACAAGTTACAATAACATTATAAACCATACATATTCATATTACAAAAATATATCTATAGGACTTAGAATAACTATTGCACAACGGCTAAATCCAATTAGCACTGGTTCGCTACAATCGGAACAGAAGCTTCGCAGGGCGGAGATGTCATTGGAATCTGATGCAGGTTCATTTAATTGTAACAGAAAAAGGAGTGTTGTAATATTATTATCATTTACCAAATTATACCAAAAAACTCGACAAAAAGATTCGTTTTACGTCAATAAGTAGTTCATCTATTCTGCGACAATTTATCTATGTTAAGCGTACTGGTATTAAGATACGTGTAACAGTCCAAGAACTGTATCTCATTAACACGCGCTCGTGCAAACTCCTTGACGCCACGAAGGTCACCGACCCGATGGCCCACCCCTTAACCGGTATCCTTAGGTAAGTGCTCCTCTTGTCTGGCTAGCGGCACCAAGGGAATGACAAGTGGTATCACCATTCCGCGGGTACATTTGCGAATTACTTTTGCGCAAACATCGATGCGCCTTAGTACATGCAACCAAGAGTTTCGGATCACAGTAATGTCGTCTAAGTTGCACGTAAGGCGCATTGTTCTTTTTGCGGCTAAAGTAGTTCGTTTGTTGGACTGCGAGATGACGATACCATCTAGCACCCTGTAGGCCGATTCGTCGCTCAGGAAGTAGTCTCTTCTATCTTAGTGATAAATTTAAGAACTGGTTTTGCCGCAAATAGCGGGCAGCAATCAGTATGAATATTTTGCATCGTTAAATCAATCATTCATTGCTTCAAAATGATACATTTTGAAAAAATAAACATTTTTATTTATTTTTTGAACTTTTCTATATTTTCAGATAGCTTTACAGGCATCAATTAATTATATGATTCATTCTAGATTTGATTTAGCAATAAATTATCATCAACATTCTAGTTGCCTAATCGAGAAACTGCCCATATTTACACACGCAGAACTAACAACTAACTAACGAAAATCAATATTGGCCTTAAAAATTGGCGATAATGCATTATAATCTTTATGCGAATGAATTCATTGCATTATTTGGGGCGCCTTATAACAACATTCATCCCTGCGGGTTTTGCTTATCTCCGCGCAAGATCGGGACCTTAAAATCTGCCCGTCCTCTCTCATCTCTCTCTTTCATGTTTCTCCGTCTCTGTTCTCCGCCCAGATCGTACAGGTGGAGCCACTCGTATCTCCAAGATAGCTTTTCTGTTTACTAATCGATCATTTCAGGAGTTTGTAGTACTTATTCGGGATGGGATTGGACCAGGAATGGAAATGTGGGTGCTGTCAATTTGATTTGACATCTATCAGCTGGTGACTGTGATTTAAATGACATTAAATATGTGTTGAATAACTTCGATGAAGCAACATTGTTGACGGTGGACGGTATATAATGAGATAACGAAACGCAGAATGAGATACAGCGGAGTCCTCAGCTATGCGGTGCTCACGCTAAATCTGCATCTTACTGGTACGAAGCGGCATTGCCCCGTTTTATTGAATCAAAATCAATTTAGTTTATCAATGGTCCCACAATCATTCCGCACATTTAACAAAACTCGATAAAATATATTCGATTACACAATGTCTAAAGATAATCATAATCATATTATAATGTATGCATAGCTATAATATGCCATTGTTTTATTATTATGTTGAATATAAAAAACTTTCATTTATTTTTGCTTTACCCTCTTATATTCTCATTTACAAATACGACAAATCCCGCCTACAATTACGCAATTCCAAAACCCCATATAACAATTATGTAATATGCTCAAACTCATCTCACCTCTTCTCCTCAAGCTCGATGTTTCTCTCATTTCTAGGTCAAGCCGAAGGAAGTGGTTCTTGCAGAGACCTACAGGGTCGTTCCTTCGAGACAGGGTTCCACTATAGTCCAGGTCCAGATGCGTGCACACTCTGCGTATGTGACAATGGCAATCCGAAATGGTGCAAAGCTGTTCTCTGTTCGCAGCCACAGGTGAATAATAATCATAATAATAATAACAATGATAATAATAGACCAGTTGTAATAATAACTGAAAAACAAGCTAGAAATGATCATATATTTATAATACTTATATCACAATAAAGGACTGCAAATCTTTCCGAGTGGGTAACACTTGCTGCGAGTTCATCTGTATGGATGATACTTTGTCCGTTGGTGGTGGAGACGGTAGCGGAGGTAGCGGAGGTAACGTTGGAGATGGTAGTGCGACTAGCGACATGGGACTTCGTCTAGTCGCAAGTTGCGTCACAGCGATACTTTCACTGTCTCTTATATTCTTTTTGATTCATCGATTGAGACAGCGTAAAATTCGAGGTGAATAATATGTATAAGAGAAAGATAATTTTAAATTAGTGGGAATAGCTTTTTGTTAGTCTGTTTATTTCATCAAGGTTTATATATCCCTAAAGAAAGATAAGACGCTAATACTTTACCATAAACAATCAAATTTTATAGTCTGTGTGGCAGGAAGACAAAGCCGGCAATTAACAGACGAACAAAGGAGCCTTGGGAGTATGGGGTACTTAGAAAGAGGTGGATTATCTCACGGGGGACCAGCTGACGATATGTCATGCGGAGGTGGTTATCCGCTGTGGAAACCACCTGGGAATTATTTTCCACGTGGAGAAGCCCCGCCTCCTTATGAAGAAGCGGTAGCTGCTGCTAGGGCAGAGCAAGCCCTGCTGTCTACGAGTCCTCACGCTTTATCTCCGCTCAATTTTCCTGGCTCCTATTTGTCCGTCAATCATACCTCTCATCCCTCTGTAGCTACGGTAGCTAATAGCCAGATTGGTTTGTCGGTAACTACTCCAAATCTATCGAATAGTCACGGCGCTTCTACGTCGCCTATGATGTCATCGACAAATAGACCCATTAGCAGTCCTAATAATCATTCAAATTCTCACCAAATTAATTCACAGAATGAATCTATTAGCACGGGACCCTACGCCGGTAGCTCTATAACTAGCTTCAATATAGGTCCTAATACTTATGAGAATCTTCCACCACCTGGTATTATCGCTAATCCAACGCATAGCGTTGTTACCCCAAGTAATATCTTGCCTCTACCGAGTTCTCACTCTACTATTCCAAAGGCTTATCATCATCACACTACTCTGCCGCGACAGGGTGGGGCCTTTACGATATCTGCTACGTTGCCGAGCTCTGGTACATCCACTCATCGTACCATTCCTAGGACTTTGGCTACCAGCGGTAGTCTCAGATTGAGAAGAGAGTTCACAACGCATCAGGCTGTTGTTCCGCTATTCGATACTCCACCCAGAAATGTATCCCCTCAGAACACTCCCCAATCCGCGCCACCCACCTCAAACAGTAACGACAATTCTATTAGGTCAGACGCGTTTTATGACGACGTACTTTTCGGACCACCTTCTGTTCCCCCGCAGGACGAGGCTGAGCCTCTTCAGCCAACTAATAACACAACAAAGTGTGAATTCAAGGTGAGATACTCTCAGATATAAATATTTCACAGGCTGTGGAATAATTATTTTCAACATTTTATCTAATTTCAGCCTAAGATTGCTTCAGCTAGTGAAGTGAACCAAGATGGAAGCATCGAATCTGTAGCATGCGCTTGCAGTATGCAAGCTCTGCCAACATTGCACGACGACGCCGATGACTATCGTAGTGAATGTGAGAATTGCAAGAGCGCAAATGGCTCGCGTTATTACTTGGACAACCAAGACGAGCTAGTTACCTCTCCACATGAGACTATGACATTGCATCGTAGACCGGAGGAAACGCCGTTGGGCACAACACCCCAGTATTATCGTACTTCCTTGACACTGCCTACCAGTACCCGTCAGCGTACAAGGTATGAGCTAAAATTTATTTGAATTATTCATTTATTTCAGAAAGATAATAATAATCTAACATTCAACTATTACAGGAGCACTGGAGCTCGTGAAAATTGGTTTAGCTCAATGCCTGAAAGCTCTACAGAGTCTTCGGATGAA
This sequence comes from Tenthredo scrophulariae, assembly GCA_963978835.1. Lineage (NCBI taxonomy): Eukaryota > Metazoa > Arthropoda > Insecta > Hymenoptera > Tenthredinidae > Tenthredo > Tenthredo scrophulariae. The sequence continues at coordinate 12,794,752 of OZ022235.1, read as the reverse complement.
GATTAAAATAAAAAGAAAAAAAAGGAAAAAGAAAAAACTCATTGTTGTTCATCATCTTAGATAATTAAAAGAGAAAAAAAACGAAAAAAAAGATTAATAATTGCAAGGAAAAAAAATAATGATAAAAACAAAAAAAAAACAAAAACTACGTACAAGAAGCAGCGTAATAAGCGAGTGCCAAACGTATATCCATAATTGAGAGAGTAATTAATAATAAATAAAATAAACTTAGCTATATCATTACTGAATATTTAATTTTAGAATCAGCAATTTTGATATTTTCATTCTCGCAGTGTCATATTTTAGAGTAATTATTAATTAACAAATCAATTCTATCTAACAAAGTACTACGTATGGTTGAAGCATTGATGAAATAAACGAATGATCATCACGTCGTTACTAAACTGACGAAAGTTTTTAAGATTAGGATTATTATTATATTTATCTGTTAAAATACGTAATTGGTAGATGGTGGAAAATATTGTTCTAGTTTTCACAAATTATTCATAAAAAAAAAAAGGAAAGAAAGAAAGAAAAAGAAGAAAATCTAGTTAGTTAATTGAAGCATAATTCGGCTTTGTGGATAAGATTACCATTTACAGTTAATTATTCAAATGTTCTGCCCAACTATGCTAGACATTTATAATTAAATTCAAAACACTGTAAAACTAAAACATTTCTGATTACCGAACATACATACTATTTATGCGGCAGCTTTGTTGTTACCAACGAATTTCTACCAATTGTATCGCGACCGAATTACAGTGAAACGCGATAGTGCCAAAGTTATGCCAAAACAAATCCATATATGTTATAATAGCGAAGGCATATAGTGATACTATAAGCCAGTATTTAAACCACACAAATGCTGTCGAATGTTTTATCATTTTTAAAAGTTTTAAATTAAAGAAATAGATTAATATTATAAGACGTGTTCAGGTATCGTAGATTACAAAACAATGAGTACCTACCACCACTCGTTTTCCGAACTAAAATATCATTCTTTGTGAAGAATAAAAAACAAAAAAAAAAAAGCAAGGGTATTTACAAAAATGAAAGAAGCTAATAAAAAAAAAAAAAAGTATAAAAAAAAATAATAAAAAAAGAAAAAAAAATAGAAAATTTCTGACGGAACAGTATTTTATTACAATTAGCTAGATTGTAATTCAAAATATATACCAAATATACTAAATTTTTTCGAATAAAAATGAAAACGAAAAAAAAGACGGCAGTTCAAATTATGGATCAAGTATTTAATCCATGGGTATTTATTTGTTAATAATATTATTGTTATCATTATTGTAACTCACTTTAATCAAATCATGTATAGATAGATATATTGAGGTATCATTTTGTTATTGTGAATTTGTATTTAGGTATTATTGATTAAGTATGAATTATATGGAGGAGACAAGATCCAATTGATTGTATTGATGATGATAATGAATTTGTAAATGGGAGAGACTAGTTTTTATCAAAATTCAATATATCTGTAAACGAAACTATACCATTCCATTGTAACGCGTTTGAGCTGATTCACTCTGTTATACATATTCTCATTTACATTAACGTTCATTAAAGTAGGATCTTAACGACGTGAAAAAAAAAAAATTAAAATAAATATAAATATAAAAATAAAAACTAAAAGTATGTATGGGTCAAGCGAGTTAGAGATGAATATGCATATGTGAGAGTTCTAAATGATGGTAAGATTTCTCTATTCGACTTAGGCCCCCCCCCTGAGGTGTAATGCAATACAAGTAAAAAGCAGTCAACTAATAACTGAACTCTGAAAGAGCGTATATACACATCTTTCTGATACTGATTTCAAATATTTTGGAGCAAATATCTACCCAGAGTGGAACATTACCTTCTATAGAACGCTTAGAAAGCAAACGTACCAAATCTAAAATTAAAAGAAACATGCTCTGACTGTTAACGGTTGCAAGGGGCCCGAACCAAAAAGACAAACCATAACTAATCTTAAAGTAAATAATTAAAATTTACTAGACTGTTATAAAAATCGAGGCACAACGTATTATTATTGTTCTGTAAAAAATACGGGTTGGCTCAAAAAATGTTACTGCTCGTATAAAATAATTCATCCTATTAATAATTATTGTGACTATAAGGAGGAGTGTGAATTTGCAAATATCTTAAAACAAAAAATATATTTCCTCTTTCTGTTTGGAGAAAAAGAAAAAAAAAACCAAACAAATAATAATAATAATAATAATTCTTCCTCTGATCGTGTAAATTACGGGTAACATTTTTCTGAATCACCCTGTACCTTGTTATCTTTCTAATTGTGAGTTAAACTAACGATATTGATTCATCAATGGTAATAGTATGCGTGCAGAATAAATATTACTCACTCAAAAAGTAAAATGAAAAAAAGAAAGATATTTAAAATACCTTAATTATTTACTTTCTTGTTACCATCACCGCTAAATTCAATACTTGATTTTTAATCATATTTTTGTTGTTGAGATTCATAATTTATTATTATTGTTAAATGATGATCTGTTCAATATTTATATTATTATTATCATTATTATTATTATTATTGTTATCCTACATAGCATATACTATATTTTTCTATTATTACTAATTCTTTACATTTTTTACACTGTCTATTAAGTTCGAAACATTCCTCTATAAACTAATATATTATTAAAAATGATTAATAAAATAAAAATTCTTCAATATGTATTTCAAATTAATATATTAAAATATAGATTATATGTTAATAGATCTTTCCAATCTTATTGTTTCTCCAAAAAAAAAAAAAAAAAAAAAAGTTCAATTCTATTATCTCACCAAAGAAATTTCTTTTATAACGTTTAATTATCAGCCTATAATATTATCCATATCTAACGAAATCGAACTTCCTTAAAAACTTAAATATTCGATTACTGCCAGGATTAACGTACACAGAGGAAACAGAGAGCTTCATAAGTTATATAAAATAATTGTTATAATTTTTATTCGCGTATGGTTTGAGTTTAGATTACGATAAACTAATAACGTAATTACAGTTGAAGATGAATTAAACAGAGTTCATACACATCAATGATTAGAATGATTTTCTATCATACAATAACATTCACACGCATCTTATAAAATTACGCGTTAGTGTTTCTAGCGTTAACCACGGATTCACCGTTAGTAGAAAGCATATTAAGATGTTCCAGCAGAGTTTCTCGCTCTCTTAAACAGCTCCAAGCCTTGTCTTGTTCCTTCTTAGTCAAACATACTTTTCTCTGTTTAGCTAATATCAGTTTTTTATAATGTTCAACAACGTCGTTATCGGCGACGCTTATTTTTCTCTTCAAAGCTTGCCGCTTGCTCTCCTCTTGAGCCAAGTGAAGCAGTCTTTTCAATTGTGTGACATTGTGATTAGACAAAGCGGACAATTCCTGTTGGCATCGTTTTATTTCACAAAGAATTTCGTCGTCTTGATTCTTCTTGGGTGTATCAGCCTCGAGAATACCTTGCTCGACCAATTCCTTGTGCATTCTGAGCTCAAGATTCATTGAATTTTGTATAGAAAGATCTCTGAGTACAGGGGGATCTCCGTCCCTGAATAATTTACTATCCATATTATTATTAGCGACGTAAACATTCTCCTCCAATAAAGCGGAGACTAATCTCTGAGTCAATGGCCCAGCTATACTGTTTCCCTTCTTATCCCCTTTAGAAACAAGCAGCGATACATCGGACCTATTTTTCTTTTTATCTCTGCTAGGATTAGCCGCGTCTTCTTCCTGCAATAGGTCGTTGTGTGCCCAAAGCAAACTGTAGTGACGTCCTAGGGGTGGAATTTTCCTGAATTCGCTATGGTCGCTATGAGTTGCGACCAGTTCTTCCAAGAGCTTTAAATCCTCCGGCATAATGTCAGTGCAATAAGGATCAACAGATGCCCAAAATTTATTGGGTGTATCATTTTTGGGCAATAGTAGTTTAGGGAGGTCTGATTTGTTCCCTTCAATTCTGTTTATCTCGTGGGGATTTGGAACGATCTGTGTCGCTAATCCGGCAGATATTTTTTGCTTAAACAGTTTAGCTGGCAAGGGGGACTGCGCCTTAGAGCTAAAGTCTTTCAGCTTTGATTTATCGTCTCTTATTTTCTTGTCCAAAGTAGAGAGCCCTTTGACGCTCTTTGATTTTTTATCCCTACGTTCTTCGGCTGATGATAAATTGGTTATCTCATCCTGGAGCAGACGACATCTTACTACAACAGATGACAACAAAGTTTCCAGTTCTAATTGTAGCGTGTCTAAGTCTTCCATGCCGACTCCTTCATCAGACGAACGTTGGAGGATACTGCAGTATCGAGGCAAATGCTTGCCATTATCTACGGTTTTTAACACAGGTAGCGAAACAGCGGCTTCTGTACTCTCGGAACTAGTGTCAGAATTCAATGATGACAAATGCCCCGATTTACCGCCCTCACGAACCTTGATTAAGGCCTTTTTAGAGCTCTGTTTACCTTTACCGGACATGATTGATCGCCGATTTATCACTCTTAGTATAGATTTTCGATCTTTCAATACCGCGGAGTGGTTAGATTATATTACACGACATTTTTATTCACTTTATTTATTTACTTTTATTTCAACGTCAGTATAATTTTTAGGTTAGTTTACGGTTATCGACTGTATGACCGTTCACACGCGCGTAGGCTCAACGACTGATTATTTACGACGAACCGTATTCTTAGTTATCGTCTTTTGTCACATTCCGATATCATTTTTTCACTGTTATTGTTTGTTTTTAGATAGTCTAGTGGTCTAGTTCGACTATGTTGATCGCAACAAAGAGTCCGAATAAGAGCTGAGCCTTGAAACGAAGTAGCGCCATGTATTCGTCGCGGCACAACTTCGAGTTATAAAGAGCGCAAATTGTGTGTCAAGTTGCCCAAATTAAGGCGGTATTCATGTTTAATAAATTTTCTATAAAATTGATTTATCGATTTAGATCAGCAGGTCGGGAAAGTTTGATAAGAAATGATAAAATATAATAGTTATCAGACGGATGCTAGTAGTAATACGTTTACTAGAATTATGTATTTACATCCACCAAGGCATAATGATTCATGATTGATAAAACGGGAATCACTTTGCCTGTATCATTGAGTTTTCACTTCTTGGCAACGTAAAGCACAAGACATATTATTTATATTTATGTATAATATATAATAGTATGTATATATATAAATGTAATTAATTTCTATTTACATATTTACCTAAGGTTTTCATCAATTCATATTTTTATCATTTTATTCTATTTACTTACAAGATTTATTTAATTCTTTTTTTTCTTTTTTTCTTATTTTTTCTTTTTTTTTTTATTTTTTATTTTTTATCTTCATAATAGATAGATAGTTAATTATTATACTGCATATGAATGTATATCAGTTTTGATGTTCTTATAGTTAATTACATAAATGGACACATTGAGGCAATAATAAAAGATAAGAAAAAAAAATTCAAAATCTCTGTATATTTTTTTTATGTATAATCTTAATACTTTTATAAATGCTGAATATTTCCTTCTCTCTGCATTAAGTTTTTTTTTTTTTTTTTTTTCGTTTTTTTTCTGCATTCAGAGCGATATTCTAATACTTGATTCATCTGCGCGATGTATAGTATGTATAATATGTATAGTTATAATACATGTAGAATTATTATCATCATCATCATCATCATCATCATAGGATTAATATGTAATCTAAAACTTGTGTTTGATAAATAATTGTCTTTCATTAGAAGGTGTTAAAACATTGGTAAAAATTTAATGTTCAATCGTTTCACGAATATCTTTTATTTTAGAGTGTAAAACTTTGATCTAAAATCATCATTTTATTGACTCATTTACTACGATATCCTCTCATTGATGACGATATTGAAATGAAAAATTCGATGATAGTTGAAGAATCAGTCAATTTAAACTCGAAATAGAAGTTGAATTCGGATATTTGGCTCTTTACTGCAATAGTTTGATTTCAAGAAAAAGATATATAGAATGAGATAAAGAATAAAAATCGCACAACCCTCTTTTTTTTAGTTCTATTAGTTAGTACCTATTAGTTATTAGCACCGTTCTTGTATTTAAAAGAAAGGAATGTCCAAGTATTTTGTTTAAAATTGTTGATTCGTTCAAGTTAGAGCTATTTTTTCTTCTTTTTTTTTTCCACAATATAGGCGACTGATGCTGGTCAGTTTAAAACTTAATAAAATAATTTTTATGGTACAACCATTCGTTGACTATGAAATTTCATATCAGTAGTATGCCACATTAAACCTAAATTGAATATAGTGTACGTTTTCGTCTTAAAATTTAAATTATCTTAATTTAGATACAATTATTACTAGTCATAAATCATTTCGAATAACACTTCTTCTCGTCCCTTTCTTTTTATGTTTTGTTATTTGTATTTTAGGGTAATTTTATTAATTTTTTTTATCGATATTCACGTTGATTATTATAAAATGATTATCATCATCACCATATATAATAAGTTGTAGAAATGTTTCATTTCGCGAAATTGATTAATTAATGGAAGAAATTTCACAATTTTTCTAATTTATCGGTGACTTAAGTACTTACATACAAATATATACCTATGTATGTACTCTACGATATATCGTTCGTCCGGCATGTATGCATTATTCAGTCAAAACTAAGACAATGAATCTAATTTGATTACTCAATACCTTCTCAATTATTAAAATGTATTAATAATTAAAAAGTATTATAAATTTTAAAAATATAAGACAACAGTCTACAAATAAAAAAGGGGGCTCAAATTTTGCTTCCCTGATTAAGCTAAATCAGACCCCGACCTCATGCCGGTAAGTACAAATAGGCCTAGGAGAGCGGAATGTTAAAAAATAGCTGGATGAATGTTTCCAGCTTCCGACTACACGAGTAGTAGCGGAAAAATAATTATTTCGATAACTATTACCACATATGTATATGAATAAATAATAATATAAAATCATAGCAGATTATAACAAGTGTAAAAGGGGAATGATTAGTCGATATTGAACAATAATAGTGGTTAAACATTAATAACAATTATAATTTGTTGGTCGTCGATACGTTAGCTTGAAGAAGTGGTACAAGCTGCTCTGTTAGTTGGTCGATTGTCTGCTGTAGCATGGTTTGCTTCTCTTCAAGCATCGCGACCTTTTTGTGAATATTCGACATTGTTTTAAGAGTTCATTATTTTCATCTAACTTCATCATCCATGCATAAATATAAAGTCTTTCTTCTTATTCCATTTGGAAATTATTCTCTTTATCATAACTAAGACACTCACCCTTTCAAGCAGCTGGCAGTACATGGGGTAGGGAACGAATGGAGGAGGCTGATCCGCACTTTCCATCAATCTTCTCTCCGTCTCTTTTAAACCTCGACCGCTTTCCTCAATTTTTCGCACTTGATCCGTGTCCATTTCAGTTTTTACGTTCATTTCTCCAATTATTGTTGCTCTGTTGTATTTATAACGAATAAAATATCAGTAAAGATTTCCGACTGCAAATTTAAATGGGCAATTTGATTATATAATGAAAACAAACCTAGCGTCAATGCTTCTTGGCTTTTTAGTCTCCGGTTTGTCAGGTTTATCTATTGGGCCAGTCTTCCTCCTCTCTAACTGATTCAGTTTCAGTTCCTCGACCTGTAAACAGTGGATAAGTTAAAAACCGAAATTTCTACGTTGAAATCAGACGAAAAATAACTAAAAAAATGTAACAAACATGGATTACCCAGGGCGCCATACGTCTGCCTTTCGCAGTTCTGCTCTCTCCGTCTCCATCCTCCTCACGTAAGCGTTCCAAAGGTGTAGCGGCGCTTCCATTAGCCAAATTAGACTCCTAAATGATAAAAACAAAAAAGTAATGAATGATATTACGTCTCTGTAAATGAAATGCCCTACAAACTCTACACATGCTTTGAACGAGATATCATTCTATCTCTTATCGCAAATCAAACATTGCTCACAGATATTCAGACAGTAAAGAATGAAAAACAAATAGATAAGAAGTCTCTGGCAGGAAATAGGCAATCAGGTCCCTCAAACAAATTTAAACAACCAATTCCAGCAACCAGAGATGTTCAACCAAAATTACCGTGTGTGAAGTTGTGGTTGTTGTATTATTATTAACAGCATTATGATGTCGCAGATGCTGAGAGGACGGTAATCGCCGTCTAGGTAATCTGGCCCGCGACGCTGTGGGGTGAGAGAGCGGTGCTCCTTCCCCTCTCTGGACACCGTCAAGTTCATCATCTATTCCAACAGTGTTGGTGGTAGCCCCACTACCGTTGCTGCTATTCCCATTGCTATTTCCTCCGCCGCCAACAAGTCGCTTCAAACTGGTCATCAGCAGCTGACTACCGTTGGATTTTTTGTCTCCGCTTCCACCCCCGATCCCAGTCAATCCAGAGGTCGAGGATGAAGATGAGGATGTAGAAACTGATGATTTGCGGGTCCCCTCTGAAATAAAGTTGGGAATAAATTAGCGAATAAGTGAAAGCCACATATCTTGCACCGTTTTATTTATAGCTACCTGATTGAGCAACGTTGTGGGCATCAAGACTTCGCCTGGCGTGAGCTTTTTCACTTCTTTTAGTAGTCACGGAGTGTCTAGTGACGGATTTAAGAGACGGATATAACGACGGCTGATCATGTTGATCGTGTTGTTCTCCTTTAGGGCCCAGAATCTCGACAAAGTTGTCCGGAAAGAGGCCGACGCGACCCCTTAACTCTCCCTTCCACCAACCCTTGGCAATGAGTAAGTGAATATAATAATAGTGAATATAATAATAGTGAAACGAGTATATGACTCAAAACTAGAAGCCAACTAAGCGAGTAAAAGATTATATACTTTATCAGGTGCGTCCTTGGATAAAATGGTGAGAACTTCTCCCTCTGCGAGAGTGAGTTCGTCTTCGTTAAGCGCCTCGTATGGAAATAAAACCCTGCAAATCTCTCTCTTGTGTTTGTCTTTATCATGTTCTTCGTAAGTCGGTGGGGAGACAAAGTTTGATGGAAAAACGCCGATCCTTCCTCTAAGCCGACCCCTCCACCATCCTTCCTCAACCTCTCCCAAAAATTCCAATGAATCTTGCGGCGTAAGAGCGAGCTCGTCTTCGTTGCAAGGATCGTAGCTGAACTGTACCTTACACCATCTTCTACCCTGGCCAGAACCTCCGTTCCGCAATACTATGTCCTCGCTTTTTACCGACGATGCCATTTCTACGCCTGCCGCTGATTCTAAGACCTGATAAAAGGGCGTGAGATGTGAGCTGGGGGACTTCTGATACAATCAGTTCAAAACCAACTCAAGACTATTACCTTGACAAAATTGTCAGGGAACATTCCACGCTTATCTCTCAATGTTCCTTCCCACCATCCGCCGGGCATAACCCTTATATCTTTGATGAGATCACCCTTGCGGATGGATAGTTCGTCGGACTCCTGTGCCTCGTAGTTAAATTCGACGATAGCCTCCATACCCATTAGTCTAGTCTCTCTAGTTCTATTATAAATTGAATGAGAATAAAGAAAGGTATGAATAATCGATCGTTTTTAAATTATAATTTTAAAGGTTTGGTTGACAAACAAGGCTGTACCTATAGTGGTTATATTTGTTAACATTTTATTTAGATCGATTCTGTTGATATTTGATTAAATAAATACGGCAACTGTACGTACCAAATAAGTAAACGTACCCGTTACGTGGTTAAAAGTTTAAAAAATAGGCCATAGATAGACTAGATATACTTTCATTGTAGGTATACTAGCCTCTATGGAAAATATTGTATACGTGTTATTTGTATATAGTTTAGTTTGGTTGATAATTCAACGGGGGTATTGACTCACCTCGGATAAACCAGAGCAGTATTTCAGAGCTAAGATACTGGACTTATTAGATGCATTGTAATTGACTAATGATAATAAAACACTATTCGATTATAAAAAACAGTGATTTAGGCGTATCCCAAGCCAATTTGACAGCCCAACGAATGTGTCACCGCGGCCATATTGGACTATGATAACAAAAACATGACTAGATGGGTACGCGCAAAGATTTACTAAACCTTAAATCGTCGTCATCGTCGACTAGCTACATCTACATACCGTCGCGTATCTCTTTACGTGTGGTACGATCGTATATGCATTGATGCGCGTGTCTGTTTCTACGTAGTTTGTTAAAACGTTAACAGAGAACGCTGTCTGACGCAAAAATCAATGAATGAACAACTACAGAACTCTTTGACAATTAATTTACGCACATTTTCTGTGTATTAAAAGAAATGGGCTCGTCCGGGATTTGAACCCGGGACCTCTCGCACCCTAAGCGAGAATCATACCCCTAGACCAACGAGCCGCTGTTGATATCACCGCAATTTACGAATACACCAAAGATCAGATTCACTTTAAAGCCTTACTATACATACACCTACGCACGACTTACTTACACCATAAATTATAAGTCGCACTTTGTACTTTGCCTTTTTAATCGACTAGTTGTTTGTAACAAAATGGCGATAAGCAGTGATCGAGATTTCAACCGAACAGCTTTAACTATCCAATGCAATCGGGTAAGGTGGATTATAGTGGATATAACAGCGCACGAGTGTTCTACATCGTGTTAAAAAAAGAAAAAAACAAAGTATATGCATTCAAAATCTAAACTCATTTACCACTTGTTTTCCTCTCTCTTCACTTTCGGACTCAGGCCTGGTACACAGGACAACGTGCCGAGCGAATACCAATCGGTCTGATCGGTTTGGTGGGATCAGATTGTCTGGGTTTGGATTTATCCTACAACAATCTCGTATCCGTAACAGCTTTGAAGGATTTTTTACACCTAGAAGAACTTATCTTAGACAACAACTGTCTTAGAGATCTAAATACTCTTCCGCGCATGCCAGACTTGACTACTTTGAGCCTAAACAACAACAAGGTTTAGCGTAAACGACGATACATAATGAAAACAATATAGAATATAATTATAATTGCGACTCAAATGGATTGATCTATCTCCCCAGCTAAGTGACATCGAGGCCGTATTAGATCGCATCGCGAACTCCTGTCCGAATTTAAAATACGTAAGTTTATTGGGAAATCCTGGATGCCCGGATCAGCTGACGGATCCGAAAGCCACGGACGAGGCCGACTACGAACGATACCGTCGTTACGCGGTCCACGTGCTTCCGTCGTCTCTTCGTTTCCTCGATTCCCGTTCAATAACAGCGCGGGAACGTAAAGAGGCCCAAGAACGTGGTAGATTAATGAGAACAGTCAAAGTAAATCTACCAAACGTCTCTGCATTGACTTCGGAAGAATTCACAGCCGCTGTTGAGAAAAAACGACAACAATCAAGCTCGGGTTTTATCGCGCGATTAAAAGAGGATCGGGACTATACGCCGCTCCCGAAATCAATCAGAGGACCGTTGGAGCTCAAAAGTATGAATATGATATGTAAATACGAAGCTGCTGTTATTTTATCGACTGTTTTTCTTCATCTATTTCAGGTGCATATGGGAAATGCGGATACCGATACTCGGGTAAAAATTCCGAAGGGAACCGTTTTATCAGCAACAACGATCTGTGAATGAATCACTTCGTCTTATAACCGCATAATTTTTGATCTCCCATATCACGTCTTCATTAAACCACGACTGATTTCTATTTAGAATGATGAATATCAATAAACGTACTGATGTATTTTCATAATGATATTAACAATAAAATATTCTTAACAAACAATAAATTTCCGCAGTCAATAATCATTTTGTTCAATTATATATTTATATTCAGGGTATAGACTGTAGAGCGATTACGGACCACAGCGCGTACTTTGAAAAATAATTTTCAAACTCGAAATGCTAAACTGTAGTCCATAATATTTTCTCCATTCCGAAACTTCTTTACATAAGGAGAAGAAGAAGAAAGAAACAGATACTTTGTAATTACTGGTAATGTGAAGATCAAAGTATAGGTGTATTCATTTCTTTTTTTTTTTTTTAAATGATATAAAAGGTTTATTTTCATGTATAATTACATTCGCGTATATGTATATAGAATATAAATAGAACATCAATTCCATGTTTTTTTTTTTCTATCTCAATGATTATTAGATATGCGTTAGTAGTAACTAACAATGAGTCATATAGTAACTATAGTATGCGTATGTATACATAATACAATAGTAAGTATACGGGACCGTTGATCGAATGTATAATTTTATATTTATAAGTTCACTTATAGTTATATTAAGTTCATATAAGGTATAAAGGAATTTCGTCGAACGATGCGCGTGAGACGTTCTACGATTTTAGAGAAGTAAAAAAACATCCCTTCTCATTTAATTAAATATATAAATTGCGACCACCCTGTACAATTGATAATCAATTGATTTTATAATTTATACGTTATAAAACCGAAGGATATATCGATAATTGACAACTATCACTATTACATATTATATATACCGTTATTTATATTCAATCTATTTATTTATTTATTTATGTATAATTATTAATCATATTTATGTATAATATATATATATATATAGGTATATATATTATCGCAGCAATCACGTAATACGTCTACATATATATATATAAGGATGTAAATATATATAATATATATATATACATATACCTATTTGTTCTTAATACAATTAACGACGAAGACTTGACTTAACGTATTAAGTACGAATTATTAGCTCAGCCTTGTGATTCATTTGTCTTTCGTAGATATTAGTATGAAACTTGTTAGATCATATTATTTAGCTATAATTTCTAATGCATTCGGAACAATGTCTATAATCTATACTTAGATTAGTTTTTATATAATTATAATAAGAAACGATTGTGGTAATCTAGTGTATTTAACATGTTAAATGCACCGTTACACATCTGAAACAACAATCTCTAGGAAAAAAAAAAAAAAAAACGAAAAAAAAAATTATTACTATATAATTATAATATAATCATTGCAGTTGGAAAATAATAATTATATAGAAATCTATCTACACAATGTATATCAATAATAATACATAATACATATAATAAGGAAGCAGATTTTTCTCACCGGGAGAAAAAAACCTTCGACATAATATAAGAGCGAAAAAGAAAAGAAATAATAGTAAGAAAGAAATATCTCATCACTGCACTTCTCCCAAAACAAAAAATAGAAAAAAAAAACAGATACGGTTGTGTGATATTTATAGTATATTTAGTAACGAAACTAATGTGGATTTGTATAATTTAGCTATAGGCAATCGCATAGGCACATCTCTGTTACATGTTATATTATATTAATGTTCGTTTATCGGTCTGCAGGCCTGTATTTTATTGGTATTTATTACGCGCGTATGAGTAATTATAATAAATTATATGAGTTACTGATACGCGATTAATATAATTCGTCGCATACATTTAAATATCAACGTACTATATTTCTATATGTACGAAAGTATCACATATGTATCTATAGTGTACAATAATATGCATACTAGGTATTATTCGGCATATTCATTCCTCTGGACGAAGATATGCTATAATATCATAATATAATATAATATTGGGTGTAAATTATTCTTTTTGTAAAGGGGAGGGAGTAGCTGACACATATATAATATATGTTAATCCTGCGTTGTAGTTATAATATGTATACTATATATAAGAAAAAAATGATTATTAGTGGCAGTGATGCGCCCGGTTGTTATTCTCTTTTATAAATGTATAAATTAGTTTCCCTGCAGGCAGCTGTGGCATCCTAAAATAAACGCTTCTACGTAGTATTGTTTCTAGGATGATTGTGGAGATTGGGCCTTAGTGTGACAGCACCTTCGACCCAGAAATTAGGTCTTTCCAACATGTTCTGCCATAGGGATAATTCACGACCCGTTGCGTCCATCCACTCGACACCTTTACCATAGTGTTTACCTAAAAAAGATCCATATACAAATTAAAAACCATTCCCCAATTATTATATTATAATATAGGTATATTAGATCAGAACTTCTGAAGATGAAAAATAAAAAGATCAGCCAAACCCTTCGCATGACTGACTATAATAAAAATGCTCATTCCTATTAATTTCCGTCAACGTTCAACAGGTAGACGACATATCGACCGAAGACCCCATATTGCTTATATGTACATAAGTAATGGAGTGTGAGGGCTGAATCGATCAATGGATGTTTTATTTATAACCAGCTGGGCGTTAGGAACTTGGATAAATAATAGTTTTGTCTATTTCGATCCCGATATGTGATTAATATACATATAAAGGAATATAATTCGAAAAGCGTTGATTTCACGAAAATCTGTAATTAGTTTCATGTCTACTAACCAGTGCCTAAATTAAATCGCACACCACCCAGGAATTCATTACTAGCTATTCTGTCGTGATCCCATACGGTAAGTTCAAGCCCTCGTTCTGCAAGCTCCTGAAGACTGACGTCCTTGTATACAAAGGTGTGACCCCATACTGGTGAACCCCCAGTACACTTTCTGACCACCCCAGTCTTTTGTTTACCAGAACGACCCTTGTCCGGTAATAGATAGCTGCGATGTAATGATGCATTCATAATTTATTGCATTAGTCATAGTCTTATTATTATATACAAGCTTGTTATCTCGTCTAATACATATACACACGCACATGTACAGACCTAAATTTCTAGTTTCTTATCTACGCACGTCTTTATCATTTGGAAATGAAAAATACAGACCGTCGTATCAATGAACGATAATAAAAACTGCTTTTCCTTATTCCTTATTTTTCAAATTGTCAAACCTTTTGCAAAACGGGTCGCATGTGCCACCGTGTTTAGCCCGAGTCTGAAGATTCCGTGCTTCTTTAACGAGCACGTGAAGGGCCCCTTTACTCCATGATTTTCGTGTTTTAGATCCAAGCTTCTCTCCACTACCAGTTCGATCATTAAGCCGTTCATTTTGCTGGGTTGGATCAGGAGGGACGAATTTGAGCCCGACTATTACCTCGCCTTTGCACGTTATCGGGTCGTCGAACGGCTCCGACTTGAAAGAGAAAATTAATGAATTTTAGAAAAATTTTACGAGTGTAAAAAATCAATTTTGTCTTCTTTGACTTTTGCTGAATTATGTACCATGAAAAACTTAATGAAATTCTGGAGGATTTTTGCGGGCGGATTGTATATACTCACTCTTTCCTGAAGCGGATACCACCTCGGCGTAAGATCGTCGAATATCTTATTTTCCAAAGCCATTCGTACCTCGCCGAGGAAATCGTTACGACCAAACATGTCAGAGTGCCATACCGTTAGCCATAACGTTCGGGTTTCGAGTCCGTTAAGACTCATGTGGAACTGTAAAACGATATGAATGATTTAGGCGTTGATCGAATTTAAGAATTAATAACGATTCCAATGAACTCACCTTCAACGTTTCGTCAAATACGGGATTCAGCGTGTGCTTCTTCACCTTAGTCTTCCGCTTACCGCCCTTAGATTTATCAGGCAAAAGGTATACCTTGACGTATCTGAAAGAGGACGAGGTGTAGATGGAAGATAATTGCATTAATTTCTATCGAAGGATGATTAACGAAATTATTTCACTTACGGATCCGATCGATTCCTCTTCACATCAACAGGCGCCAGATCCCTGCACTGAGTGACTCGTACCTCGAAGGTCTTTTGCTTATAGTCATACTCAAGAGCGAATTCAACTTCGCCTCTAACAGCCACGGAACCGCACCATCGCCCTTCACCGGCTCCACTGTAAACGGAAGCCATGGAGTCGGACCTCGCCTGGAAGATGAATTTTCGTCAAATTTTTATCGTTTCAATCAATCCTTCCTCATTTTTTAGTCTTTACTTTTTGGCTTACCCCAAGACTGGACGAAGACGCTCTGTTGACCAGAAGACTGGTGTGAAGACTTCGGTCCATTTCGTCGTCATTCGATAAACTGCCGCCTCTGACTCCCCCGATGATGGGCGTACTGCAAGCCTCTGAAAGACTGCTGCCGTCATCTGAATTGATTGAAAACAGATCGTTTTATAATGTCACATGTATATGTTTGGTATTCCGTATCGTAATATACAACATGATGCGGAACACTGCTGCAGCTATAGATTAAAGTTACACTCATTTAATTGCGGGAATAGCGGTTTTTGCGGTCAATCTTTTTCCGGAAAATGTGTATATTGGTATAAGTATAGGTACACAATGACGCACATTCGCAACTATTAGAAAAAAGGGCTGCGAATAAGTGTGAAAATAATTTGTAATAACAGCAAATTGCGATAAATAAAGCTGTGGAAATCAAATTGCATGGTAATAATGATTTCCCACTGAAGCAGTAGATAAAAAAATATTCAAGCGATTCAAAGAGAAGAAGAAAAAAAAAAGTCCATTTGAACAGAGTCCGTTCATCTGCAAAGCATTATAATACATCCATTGGAATTATTCTATTCAGGAAAAGATTCGCGTTATCGAGGTGGCGATTCTTGGAAGGTGCAGGCTACTGATTCCCTTCATTCAATTCAAAGAAAACTAAAAATTGAAAGTAGGAAAAGGAGAAGACTTTTCCGATAAAAGATAAAGTCTGCATTGTAGTTCTCAAGATCCATCCACACATGGGTTTTATGTGGTAAAAATGAATACGAAATTCAATGGTTTCATCGAGATAATCCAAGCTAGCACTCGGGTAAAATCATCCCGTTTGATGATCAATCCTGGCTGAACTGTCGTACCTATATAGGTGATATAACTTCTGTTGAAGTTAATGAGCCGCCTAATCGATGTCTACTATAAGAATGATTAATTTCCAAGAATGATAGACATTGTAGCGAAGTATAATAAATTGAGTAGATTAATGAAAAATGATACGCCGGAAACGGTGTTGTATATTAAAAAAATCCGCATGTTAAATGATAAAATTGTGATAAGCGATAGTAACGGCGAAGCGATAGCCAATTACCATGAGATTTGACGTTGATATCCGGGACGTTAAATCTAATGACATTCTTTGTCCGTTTTGGGGACTGCAGGACCTCGTCGCTACTTTCGGTACTTGTTGAATTAGCACTGATGTTTTTATTCCCCGATTCATTCAAGGATGGAGCAGTTCCATTATCCCCCAAGGTGACATGCGTCTTTCTACGAAATCCTGACAGTTTTTGAAAAGTTTCTTCCAAAGAAACCGGACGACTACTAGACGAGGATGATTTCAGTCTAATTTGTCTCGGTGTTATAGTGAACGAGGTTTCGTCATCGGAAAATACATTTGACGGAGTATCACCACCGGTAGAATTTCCCTCGCTATTTTTTCCCCTCGTAGAACCTCTGGTGCTTAATATTTCTTCCGGATTTATACTCTTCGTGGGGGTATTCGGCCTTATCAATGTCTGCAGGGCTCTACCAGCCGCTGCATTTGAATCCGTGTATTCCACTGGACCATTCCTGCGTCTGTCCCATTCCTGACGAAACAGGCTAACCGCGGTATCGACATCGATACTTTCGGTTGATCCGGTACTTTCGCAACAAAGACACTTCCAACATCGGTCTAAACTGCACCTTGATTGTCTGTTTTTCGGTGATGAATTGGCTCCGGTTAATTGCCGAGTCTCAAAACTTGAATATCGCACTCTTCCAGCCATACCGCTCGTTTATCATTGGCCAAAAAAAAAAAAAAAAATCGCAACCGAAACCAGCGAGGAATCGAAATAAAATATCAATGATCCCCGAGGACCGTGTGTCCCGAGCTGTTGCCAGACGCAGACTGAAATATAAATTCTAGACTTCTTGTTCCTCTTGGTTATCGCATATTATGTTATAGAGCCGCAGGATTTCCCAAGATCCTTAGTCAGCCGTGATAGATTGTTCAACCGAACAACGTCCGCGCGCGGAATAAGACTATAATAAGTACAATAATGACGTATCGGTCTATATATAATACTGAAAACTCCTGGTGAACCGGGAATTTTTTATTCATTATGTGGATGACGAGAGAGTCTGCAGGACTCCCCACGACCTACTGACTACTAAGAACGTTATTTTTCTTCTCATTTTATATCCTTATCAATTCATACTACCAACGTAGAGTCTGGGCTATATATATATATATATTCATACGTCAAGGTGCAAGCCACTTGTCGGAAGCTATACGGTATTACACAATCTACGCACCGGAACGCGAGCACCGATAAGCCTGGGCCATTTCCTCCTCTCTCTCATAAGGAAAAATTGATACCATTTATTTAATCTCGCGTTTAATTGCCTCGAAAGGAAATAGCAGAACCTGAATGTATATTGTATAGGTATTCGGATATAAAACGGAGGCAGGTCTAAAAATGAAATCCCATCCGTGTTCACCCTCGCCTAGAGATCTTTCAAGATGAAACTCCTGCTAGATAAATCGGACTGTTCTTCAGTCAGGGCCGCGGATAGTGGGTGCGAAACATCCAGTCCGCCCACGCGGATGTAAATAGTGGGGTAATCGGTTCGGTCTACGGTCAGTCCTGAGTTTAAACGATTTCTGCAAGTATAATAGAATCGAGTTGATTTTTGTTCTCATTCCTGCGAATTAACGAATGCAACGTTTACAAAACCCGGTTACAGAGAAGTCCGAGGTTGTCTACGACGACGGGAATCGGTTGATCAGAAATCTTTTCTAGAAAGCTGAAAGGCCTCGATACAAAGACAAACGGGGTCAGTGGTATCGCGAGAAAATATAATCTCGAAGCCTCGGGCGACACGGGAGATAGTGTCGGGCCTGAAGCTGGCAGAAAATTTTGTTCAGAGTCATTAAAGCCTTGGCGGTAATCGAAGGCTGCAGTAATACGACACAGTCGCTTCTTCGGTTATTCGCACATGTATAATCGCGAGAAAAAGATCGATCGCTGTTTTTTCTATATTTATACAGATACCGCAGACGTTGCGAATCGAAACTATAACAGAGAATAGGTATATGTGTATACCTTTGTACTAAAACGGTATATAGGTACACGGATGATTAAAAGGTGGAAAACTTTCGAGAGAGGAATGTAAAAGAGTCAGTAAGCAGTCTAACTTATGCCTTTTTGTCAGCGTTGCAGACTGCTACTAAACACAGCTTCCTGCGGAGCAACTTTCACGTTTAAAACAGCGGGGATTCGAGTTGCAGGAGTAAAACGATTTCTGAATAAAATTCTGTACACCTACGTCTGTGCCTCTTCTTATCGATGATAAAAAATCTTGAGATCCGAGAGCGTAAAAGACAAAAAAAAAAGAAAGAAAAACAAGAAAAAAAGAAGAAATCCCAAACGGCTTTGAAATGGAAATTGAACGACAAGCAAAAGAGGCGCGTGCTTTTACCACGGTTTCAGGGAAAGCCCGATCTAATCGCAATGGTATAACAGTATATAAAATGTTGTACGTCATATGTACAGGTAGGAAGGTAAATAGACGTGGCAACGTCGCCGCTACAGGTGGCCGGCTTGATTTTACCTCTGTATTGCTAGCTCAGGTACTTCGCATCGTCGTCATTCGCTACTTTCATAATACAACACGCGCGGACTTCGCCGCTTCGCTACAGCAAGTACGATAAATCCATGGATGTTTGTAGTGGTACCAGATTCCCCGAACGAAAAATGACTGTATCACTATAATATTTTCATTATAAAATATCAGATTTCATTTTTGCTTACGAAAAATAAAAACGATTTTCGTTTTGTTTATAGGATATGTATCCTGTTTCAATTCTCCTCACTTCATGCTTACGACAACTCGTAGCTCGTTCGGCGTTTAGCTTATTGTTTAAAATGTTGAAATTTCGTTAGTTTGCATACAGGTAGTACGCAGCCGCGTTAAAACGTGTTTCGAAATTGTTACGTCGAGCTACACTACTATAACAGCGTGAGCTGACGTATTACAACGAGTAATTCAACCCGTTTAAAGATTTCTCTTTATCTATTCAATACTGATCTATATTTTCGTTCCATTTAACGAATTGGAAAAAATAATTTCATAACGCGTTTTAAGTAAGAGATTTCTTTCATTTTCCATCTAGTTACGAGCTAGAATATTTTGTCGTTTGTTATTCGCGTATGGTGACGCGTGCAGATGATACGTTAACCTGAAGCGCAAAAAGAGCCTTGAACATCGCTGAATATTGCTCATTAAAAACTCTATACTCCGAGACATAAGAAAAACACATTACACCAGGTAGTTGCTGCAGCTATGAGTATAATACATCGCGACTCATAGCTATGCACTGTTATCTGTTGACATTAAACAAATGTACTTCATGTTCTGATATTTTCTCATTCCTCGTGGCACGTCGTAATATGGTAAAGCGACGTAGAGGAAAACTTCGCTCAAATTGCCTGTTCATTTCCATGATGCGATATACCTACTGATCCGCGTTCTAGGGTGTGATGACGAGCCTAAAAGGGGCTCTAATTTCTCACTGCCCTTCTCTTTAACCTTACACATAGTAAAGCCGCGCCCTGATCGAGATATCAGATCAAACAGGATAAAAAGAGAAGAGAAAACATGTAAACAGGTAAATGGCAGCGAAAGTGAATGCGATTTGTTGTGGAATGGATCTTTGTTCTTCACCTTTGTACAGAAGGATTATGAACCGCGGACATAATCGTAACTAAAGTTATTAGTCGACTATTAATTGATCGCATGGCGCGACATAACGACCCCCCGCAGACATTAAAGGACAGAGAATTCCAAGGTGCGCCTAATACCGCAAATGCGTCAACGCGTGTGCACATTAAGAGAGAGAAAGAGAGAGAGAGAGGTCTCCCTTCTCTTTATACTCGCTTGTAACTTGCGTGCAAGAGACACGCACGAAAGTAGCTCAAGTTTTCCAGGGTAAAAATTGTGTGTACACACACATATGTACACGTCTGAGGGATTGAATTATTATTGAGACGTGAATGGACGGTTGTATGTTCATCCGCAGGCAGTCGAGGCATGTTAATGACGCCAGACGTTCCGCCGATATGGTAAAACTATATGGTAAAACGCTTCCTAGCTGACTATCTCTTCAGCTTCTTATTTGGAAATCAATTTTGATGACGTAACTGGTACATTATACACAACTAGTTGTAAGTTTAGAAGGCCTGAACGTTGGTAAATGTGATAAATTGATGATTAAATTTTATTCCAAACTTACCCGGGGTGAGAGAAACGGCCTGTCTCCTACTCCTGGCTGTTTCTCGTTTGCTAACAGGATTGGATCCCGCTGGAAGCTGTAATCCCGGAGCACTGACGGCTCTTTTGGGACCACCAGCACCACCGCCGGTCAGATTATTCCTAGCAAAACCGGGCGGTCGATATCTTGCGGATTTTACGTTATTGTGTTGCTGAAGAAAGTGATGAACGCTGTGGGCTTTGTGCATTGTAACAGGACCGGAAGTTGGTGAAACTGCTGGAAGTCTTGGTAATGAGTTAGTCGCTGTTGCCGCGGCTTGTAAACCCCGGGGCAATGTCGTTGCTCGGGAATCACCGCTGTACTCAAGCTCATCTTCTGTGTCATCGTCGCCCGCTGAGGCCCCTGCAGAAATTGGTAATATTTAAGTTCTGCAGAGGTTCGTGCGTGCGAATTATTTCATGATATAGAAAGGAAAGGGGTGAGAGATCTCGCGATTCCGCAAAAATAACTAAAGTGACGGCTTTTTTTGCCGCAGTGATCTATCAACGCGGTGGCATCGATTTTTATGTGCTGTTTCAGAGGTCTGGGTATAAGTAGATTTTTAACGGTCTCATTCGGAGCAATGGCATGTCGTATTTTAGATAAAATCAAGAGAAAATATAGTTTTACATACGCGTTGTTCCCTGAAAACAAGAATTCGGAATCTAAAGGTAAAAAGTAAGGAATTTATTCAGTGCTCACCCGACTCTCCCCTGGTATTCGCGTCCGGTACAGAGGACCTTCGTCTGTTGCTCCAAATCTTGTCTTCAATAGAACCAGACCCGCCACCGATAGATCCGCAGCTTCTGACCCTGTCAAGTTGTTCCCGCGACAGACTTTTCGGATTGAAAAGCAGGTCTCCAGCGCTCCGTCTTTTCGCAGCCATAGCGAGAGCACTAGCACTGGCACTAACATCACCCGAGCAAGCGAGAAGACTAAGTTTGGTCCTAGAATCGGCGGGCATAAGGGCTGACTCGAAGCTTCCTCTCCAAGAAAATCGTTCGTTATCACTAGCCTCTCGCTCCTCGCCTTCCTGATACCCAGCAGTCGGATGTCCGTTGAGCAGGAGTAACGGGTCGTGGGATTTCGATCTTGGAAGTTGATGCTGAACTGGAGTATTCGCTGAATCAGAAGTCGAGTCATCGTCCTCGGTAGTACTTGCTGATGAGGGTGTTCTGTGGTGAGGATACCGCCGCCAGGAAGACGGCTGCACAGCTGGACCTCCCTCCGAGACCTCGTGCATAAGAGCAACGAGTCTGCTTCCTATGTGATGCATAACTTTCGCTATGAGAGGCGGACTGCTGTGCGGCGTTGAGCTTGCGTCAGAACTTACACCGTCACCGGTCATTTTAGTGAAACTTTGAACTAGTTTTTGGTAGACAAATGCAGTGTCTCTGCAGCTGAGAGGCTGCGTAGGCTGCGTAGATGGGACTGCCTCCTTTCCGGTCAACGTTGACTCTGTCGTTGATCCCGTCGTGTCGAATTTGCTGATTATCTGCTGACAACTCTGAGAGATTTGTTCCTGAAGAGCGGATCTTCGCCCACCTGCACCCTCCAAGTCTGAGCTGGTGTAGTCCGAGCTGTCGTAGGAGTCTGACCAGGTATCTTCCGAGCTGAGATACTCGACGATTTCTTTGACCTGTTCGTCGCGGATGCCAGGAACTGTTTTCATCAGCCTTGTGAGTTCGTTTTCGAAGTAAACTAGCTGTGGAGGCTTGGTGCGGTTTTGATTCGCGAGTCTAGACCTGGGAGAACTTCCAGGTAGTCGAGGACTCGGGGCAGGAGACGCGGCACTCGAATTATTCGTCGAGTTCTGACCGTTGTTTGAGTTAGCTACCATGGTTTTGAAGAACTGTCTCATCTTCGACATCATTAAATTCGTCTCCTCGTCACTGGACCAATTGTTGAAGCTGTCTTTTCTCGATAACGAGGCGTTCGGAGGAGCTAGAGTCACCTGTGAAACTGGCTGTTCAACTTTGGACGACGTTCCCCCTTCTTTGTACTTTATATCACTCGCACATCGACGTTCATGGTGCGAATCCTTCTTTCCCAGGTCTTGACCACCGTTCGAATTCTGGCAATCGCTAGAACTCGATATTCTCTGATGCTGTAAAAGGTCGTCGCAGCTCCCAATGAACCCGGAATCTCGCGAATGCTGCTTACTCCTAGCCAGGTTCACCTCGTTCCCTTGACCCCCATTTCCACGACCCGAGTCGGATTGTTGTTGTTTATTTCGTCCAGTAGGATGGGCGGAATCAGAGGCCTGCAGAGCCTGTTTGGTGCGATTATTCTCAGTCGATTGGGAGGATGTTGAGAAGACAGTATCAGGTTGCGGAGTCTTGGCTCTATCGTCCTCAGAATTAACAGCCTCGAGTAAATCTCCGTCAGCCTCGGCCATCGCTGGTTCAGGTGTTTTATTGCGATCGTCAGGAATGCGTGGACTTTGGGTTCCAAGATTCCTGGGCTTCTTTTTCTTGCGTTTAACGGTATCGAATTGTCCGTCTGTACCAAAGGCCGGCATTTGGTCATCGGCTCCGTCAGTCTCAGTGGAAGAACCTTCAGACTGTGTCTCCTGCGAATCCGGATTCAGGCTCAAATCCTGGAGGGAATTCTGGGAGCTTAAATTAGCCGAGCTTTGAGTCAGGGCTAAAAGATTGTCGAGGGATGAGCTGTGGGACCTTCCTGTACCCCGGGCTCTAACTAGCCTCTTTCTTCGTTGTTCTGGGCTAGGTCTGCCCTCAGAATCGCTACCAACCGAGCCATCCGAGTCTCGTCGATCTCTGTCAAAGCCCAAAAAGTCGGAAAGGAAATATTTTTCGAGTCTAGACGACGAGGACAGATAATCAGGGGAATTTTTCTCCGTATTTTGCCCCGGTTCGTCTTGTCCCAACGATTCCAACCCCTCGGAATATATCGACGAGGTTTCCGACAGACTGTCAATCTCCCGGGATCCCCCAATGTTTCCGGCTCCCTCGCCAAGGCCGAAGAAAAAGTATTTTTCGAGCTCAGAGGCCGAGGGGGGTCTCTGTTTTCTAGGGCTTCCAATAGCCAGACTAGAAGGCTCGGCCTCGCTTTCTTCGCAGGACTCCTCGACTATTGTGTGAAGCGTAAAGTCTATTGCCTGTCTATGATAGCCTCGAAGTTCTTCTTCTCTGTCTCCCAGATTGTTGGCCTCGTCCTCCGAGCTCTCTTCCGTAGCTGTAGTAGCACCTTGCTCATCCTCGTCATGGGAGACTTCCTCGACCCATGAATCATCGTCGGCAAGACCCTCCTCAAGAATAACAACAACACCCGAGGACGAGGTAGCCTCGTCGGCTCGACCTCGCGGCGACAATTCATTCGACGAACATTTATCAGCTGCACTAACACAATTCGCACCCGAACTAGAAACACTTTGATCAACAATCGCCGAGGCGATTTGATCAGAACTTGGCGTTGCTGTAACCGGAGCTGCGACCTTGGAGGCACTTTTCACCGATTGGACGTCGTCACTTTCACTAGCACTACCGACACTTAGTCCACTGTCGACTTCCGGTTCAATATTTACAATGCGAGGCTGGGGTGTCGGGCGTTTTACCGTCAGAGGTCTTCGGGGACCGGAAGTACCATTTCTGTGTGGAAGTTCAGCAGCAGTTTCAAGAGCGAGGTGATAGTATCCTGCCAGTCCACGTGGTGGAGATGGATTCTCGTCCGGTTGAAGCAGGGTAGTCGTGTCCGAGGTGACGACATTCACCGGCTGATATGCACCCTGGGTTATCATCACGAGGCTTTTGTACCGGTTCCCATTAAAGTTGTTTTGCGTATTGTTTTTGACCGCGTTCGATTTTTGGGATGAAATAACAGCCTGTCCCGTGGCGTAACACCCATCCTTAACAACGGGCGGGCGTCGCTCGACTGACGAAACCTCCGCTGTTGTAGTTATTCCAACACGCTCGAGCTCCTGCTCGATGCCCCCTTCCACCTGTTTCGATTCAGTCCTCTCACCTCTGCCGACTATCGCGCCGCTCTCTTCTCCGTCTATAAGTTTCTTATTGCCGTTAATTTTTACCCCGGATTCCTTGTCCTCATACGTGGAGGACAAAATATCACCAAAGAAATCCCTCTCCTCATTCACGTTGCGGGATTCAACGCTCTTGAATATCTCGTGGATCTTTATCGATATCAAATCATTCACGCTGTGATCTTTGTCGTTATTATCTTTCGATGATCTTGTCTTACCGCCACTATCATGCTCCTCGTCATTTCCACACAATTTTTCGTTACTCGTATCATCTTCGGCCACCCGGTTTTTTAATTTATCAATTGATATATGCGACTGGTTCTTATTATCTCCACCTATTACGTCACTGCACCGTTTATCATTCGCGTTAACATCGCCTACCAGCCCAGCCGGGGAATGGACCAACTCTATTGATTCCCCGGGCGTCGTCTCGAAGGATGCTGTACTCCCGTCATCGGTCCTCCCCGAAGCATTGGTGTCCTCGACGCCCGTCGCGACGCCACTGTCTAGACGGCTGGATCCACCTTCGTCGGTTGAAAATCCGTCGGAAGTAAAACCGGAGACATTATCAGGATTTCGTATGATATTTTCGTCTCTATATTCGTTGTAAAGTCCCGGATCCGACGTCTCGCTTTCAGAAATTATCACTTTTTTATCATTCATCAACAAATTACGAGCGATGATAAGGTCCTCGTTGATCGCGCTAAACGCGGCAGCATCGTCGGCGTATTCCGCGCCATATTCCTCTTCTGGTTCATTAGGCGACGACCACGCGGTGATTTCATACTCGTGTAATTCGTCGCTGCTCACTTCACTTCCTGTTGTTGTCTCGCTGCTTCCCGTTGTACTCTGTTCACTAGTCCCGGTCAAATTTAAAGACTGAGACTCAACTGCAATCGAATTTTTAATATTTCCTGATGACATTACACTGCACGGTGTTAAAACTCTACTGCAACTGGTCGTCGCTGGCACGGTATCATCGTAAACGTCTGATAACAAACCTAGCTGCTTATCTCCCCGCGTAACTAGGAGACCCGGCTTATCAGAAGTGTTTATTTCTGCAGGTGAATTAAAAGCGCAGATGTCGCCAGCGGGCGGGATCTCATCTTCAGATTCTACGCTGCAGCTCGATCTAGACGATGATCTTTCCAGCAAAGACGATCCGTTTATTTCCAACGAGTCTGGAACTATCGTACAACTGTCCGTCAGAGTTTCAGGCATCAGAGAATCAGGGTCGGGTGTTTCCACGGTGGATTCAATCTCGAGAGTGTGTTTATCGTTAGATTCTCCCGGCTGATCAATGACGTCAGGATCGATGCTCCTCACTGATTTCAATTCAATCCGATGTTCAGAGTCATCGTCTTTCGAGTCCACTAGGTATATCTCGTTCGCTTCAGGGTCAAAGTTTCGAAGATATTGCAGTCTGATGGGTTCGTCTCTCCCGCTAACGATCTTCAGGTTCTTTATCTCGTTATTATCGCCGTCTGACCCGCTGGTGTCCAAGTTTTTCCTTGTCTCAACCGGGCCTCTGTCTTCGTCGAGAAACCTGACATGACGTAAGACAACAGGTCCGTCTTCAGGCAGAGCTGTAACTCTCCTAAGAGTGATACCGACTTCACGATTTGAGTCAGAATCTTCAACGTCCTCAACGTCTTCGGGGTCGTTATCGCTGGTCGATGAATCGTCATTGACGACAAAGACTCTGGAGAAATGGTGCGAAGCCGAGTCTTCAAGGTCACTACTATCCGCCGAAGATCTCCCGGAAGAACTGCCCGAATTCACCTGCGAAAGACGATACATTTTCGCGCTGCTGGTCTTGCTTTGGGAATTTGCGGAATTTGAGTTTCCAGAGTTCGAGAGAGACTTGACCTTCAGCTCGTCGTCACTATCCGATGAAGACGCTCCTTCAGGCTCTTCAGTTGTCGCGCCCTCGTCATCTCCGATATCAGGCACCTCGATGTCTGGCTCGGCATTTGTTTCGGGTGCCTGGATCTCCGCTTTAACAATTTCGCCGGTTTTTTCTGTACTCGTTGACGTCGCCCCGGACAATTCGGCAGCTACCACACTAGCGTGCAAATTTATTTGGCTGAATTCACGGGCTTGGTGAAAGGCGAAGGTCGCGGCTGCAGCCGCGTCGCGTGATCTTGGGTCTAGGAAAGCCTGATGATCATTTGGACGGGCGGCGTTGACGTCTTGGATGAATCTAGGAGGCCAGGCGAACCACTGAGCCGCGGCAGGATGAAGAGGAGGCGGACCACCACCCCTGGACAATTGGAGTGCCCCTAATTCCGCCGAGGTACAGTTGATCATCGACGTATTTGTCAGCCCTGTTGTCCACAGCGACGCTGGTACCGGAACCGGGTAAGGCACTGGTACCGGGATCGGTACTGGAACCGGAAATACATTCGCTCCGCGTGCCCCGCCACAAGCCTGAAGCACGAAAAACCGGCTCAAATAACACCTTGGGTCGTTGATCTACTTGCAAGAATTCCTGAACAATTACGCGAAAGCCAAAAACGTCTGCGAGAATTTTTAGTATCCAGTACGAAACGGAAACAGTCGTTTTTAAGGGATTTTAGAGTCCGTTATATGATCACTATAATACGCAGATAAAATATCGCAAGTTATAAAGCCGATGAAACTTTTTTGCTTTGTTCTTCAGAAAAGAAAGGATCGTCGATTTCTAATTATTATGCATCTGGTAATAGAAAAGTGGAGAAACGTACGTTTAACAAATCGAATGGATTACAGGTATAATGTTCTTCTTCTTTGCATTTAGGTGAGGAAATGTGTCTTTTTTTAATCTTTGATAATATACTTTGAAATTGTATCTCGTCTGACCCCGTTGTAACTAATGATCTTATCGAACCCATCGAGCATTAGCAATTGGAGAAAATCACTGAATTGCAATCAATAACAATGGCTAAATAGTTGAGATATTACTATAAAAAATGTGACAGAAAGTGAGAAAACTAGTTTGCTATACTGGTCCCGAATGTACAAGTACACTTGGCTGAACTAGATAAGTTTTTTTTTTTAATTTTCTATTCCTCTTGTTACAAAACACTTTTGTTTTTCAGGGTCGCGGCTGCGAAGACTCGCAGATTATGATCTTCCCAAAATTTACAGGTTTTCGTGAAGTAGAATTCTGTTTCGGTTCCAATGATTTTATACTAATAATTATACGAGAGATATGTATAGACAACGAAACAAAATGAATTTGATTCATCTCTTCCTGATTTTCTAGCTTCTCCGGTTGTTCCGAGGCGAAATAAATCTCAATCTTCGAAAATAATGTAACAAAAACTCTTCCGATTTCAATTCCTATTTTTTCTATCAACCATGGGGCAAAACAGAGTTGAATTTCTGCAGTGGTTGTAGAATAGTGCAAATTCCATACTTCGCAGAAGCACCAATCAATCCCTAAAACTATAGTCTGTCGTCCAACAGCATATAAACGGTTAAAAAATTCTAAAACACGACTTTCAGACAGCTTTTGACTTTATCGTATTATCCAGACTAGTCAGACCGTCTGCTGATGTTGCGAAAGAATCTTCAGAAGCAAAAAAAAAAACAAGATAGTTAATAAAATAAAAAATGCTTTACCTGACAAGCCGAAGATCCTCTCCCAGGGCAGCAGCTCCAGTCTTGTGAAGAAAGCGATATTCCGTGGTGTGTACGGGTGGAATGTGTGGCAGAAGACGCTTGTGCAGAGTTCAAAACGTTCGCTGTAATCGTGGGGTTGCCAATGAGCCCAACCTGAAGATGAGCCAAGGGTGGAACGGACCCGCCGCTTTCAAAATAGTCCCAATCGCAGTCCTCGAGCCCCTGAGCAAGACTAGAACGCGGAGCACCGTTCAGAGATGAAGACCCGGAACTGCTGTCAGCGTCATCCTCTTCCCGACCGGAGGATGAGTCTGAACTTATGAAGACGAGCCTCCGGTAATCTATGATCGGTTGTTCCTGACCCTGCTGACCTCCTTGCGTCGGACTCAGGTGACCCCCGCTCCCACATCCACCACGACCTGTTACCTGAAGGTGGTGAAAATCCTCGGCCGAACCTCTCGCGTGCGAACGACCTCTTCTTCGCGATCCTTGTGTATAATAATATTAACGAGGAACGATCACGACATGGTAAAACTCTGTCAGTTCTTTCTTCATCTTATCTTATCCCAGCACCGTTTAGTCTAAAAATCACCACTCCAAACCGAAACCCACTCACGTTTAATTAGTACTTGTTATTTTCCGTGTTATACGTATAATAAAAACGGTCAGCAATGAACTTGCGATGTATAACAAGAAGAAGTTGACCAGCAGCGGTCAGTGCGCTGGGTTTATTCCGACTGTACTAAACCACGCACCGAAACCGGAGGCAGGCACCCGGCCTACCAGCCTGACGGCTGCACTGCAGGTTGTAAGTGTGTAAGTTGGATCCGTAGACCGTAGCATGACTCGGCTTCTACCCTTGTATTTGTGAGTTTAGCAGGTGAGCGCACTACACCGTGGAGAGGACAGGACGTTGTTATATCGTCGTCTACCTCTTCGCCCCGCCACGATTTTACATTTGTGTTAGTGTCCGTTGGTCGTAGGTATACACGAGTGGCCATAAGCTTAACACGTAGCGAATAGCAGCTATATGGACGATAAGAGACGCGAGTTCCGAGGCTCGTTCGATCGTGGGCGTCTTATAAGAAACTGGCCACTACAGGCTCCGAGTCTCTCGACTCTTGTCCCGTACTTATCGCCTTCGGTATTGCGTTAGCGGACCATAACTTGGGGTCAGTTGAGTTAAGTTTTGACGATCGTTAGGCGTTCCGAAATCGATTTTAACCGCGCGAGCGAGCGAGCGAAACAATTTAACTCTAGGCGCGGTTGAACGACGTTCAAAATTTCATACTCGGTATAAGACGATTTCAAATATTCTCAGATTCGATAT
This sequence comes from Tenthredo scrophulariae, assembly GCA_963978835.1. NCBI lineage: Eukaryota > Metazoa > Arthropoda > Insecta > Hymenoptera > Tenthredinidae > Tenthredo > Tenthredo scrophulariae. Next base: position 12,764,620 of record OZ022235.1, on the reverse strand, counting down.
GTTCGAGTCTGAGAAGCGTGGGCCTTTCATAGTCGTTATAGTTATTAGATATACCAGATATTTGCGTAGGACGTTGATTTACACCGTCTCAAATAGTCACAGACACAGTCACTAGTACTTGTTGATCCAAAGCAGGAAGAGAAGGCACCCAAAAGCCACGTAGAATATAAGGAAATATGCGAACAGACCAACTGTTAGGAAGAGACCGAGCAGCCTTCGCGGTTCCATGATCATTCGTGTTCGGTATAACTATTATTTCCTCCAAAGTATAAGTAAGTGAGTAAGTAAGTAAGTAAGTAAGTAAGTAAGTAAGTAAGAAAGAAAGGAATTAACTAACTAGCCAACTGACTGACAGACTGGCTTACGTGTAGACGATGTATCGCTGCTTAGCTGATGGGGTTTTGCCGTCTGGATAAACCAACTTTGTACGTATACTAACCCGGATAACAACCGAACCAAGAAATAATAGACGTTATGATTATAGACCAAACTCAAAAATTTCTATATAAATTTTAAGAAAATTATACCGAAAAAGTAGGACCGTAGCAGCTCGACGAATGTTATATGAAGGTATAAAACACACGGTGCAAATTATAATTTAGTTTTAATAATTAACCGGTCATATTCCACGCTTCCTTTACTCGACAGCTGTCGTATATACTGCCGGGATAACAATACCGGACACTGTACCTGGGTCGGATAAAAAGGTTTCAATAATCGATGGCGATGTGTTATATACTCTGCACAGCAGCTCCGTCCTATATCGTTATTGTAATTTGATTAGTACAGCTTCGCGTTAATAACTATACCATATGCAGGATATTTTATTTTTCATCGGTATAATGTTACGTAAAGAATTCGATGTATTGATGATCGTTGCGGTTTTCAAATTCGCAAAAGGTTTCTTTCACATTTTCTATTTTCGTTAGTAAATTATAAAAATCGTTATCATCAACGGACAATGAAACGTGACCGTGAATAAACCAGCCGTATTCTATCGGCGTTTATTAGTCTTCTTCTTCTTCCTCTGTCCTTCACGGTCCGTTGTTGCAAAGGCACCGTAATAAAGGGGAGAGGATTAGCCGTACAATCCATTCGACTAAGTACAATCGGCCGTTTGCGAAAGCCTAACCGGCCCGTACTAACGATATACGGTATTACATTGAAATTAACAAAAAAGAAAAGAAAAAATGACCAAAGGGCGAATCTTTCGTCAATTTTAATAGCAATAAGTGTTCTTCTCCGATACGGTTATTTACGGAGAGTCTGAAGCGGAGATTTCAGCCTTGTTCTTCGTTAATTATACACCTTATATGAGTATGTAATTAGAAACTTTAAATATCGATGTTTTCTCTCCGTAATTTCTCGCATATATATTTAACAAATAGCAATTAAATACCACGGCGTAAAAGAGACAAGATTTTTTTCTGAGAAATAGCACCATTTTCTACGAAAGGTAAGACCGATACCTGCTTCTGTATCATATATTTTACTACGTTGCAATCTGCCGCACCGACATGTTCACGGATTATAGTAGGTGCCTAGTATGTATATATACCAATACCTAGTAAATAGGTGCAGTTATCTTTTGAAAAAAGGCGATTCGAAATTCTACATACAAATTTGAAGAAGAAAAAAAAATTCCATAAAGTTCAGCAGCGATTTTGAGGCGCGCTAATAATTTCTTATCGCTTGAATTTCTTTTTCTTATTTTTATCAAGACCAAAAGTAGATCGAGGCCAACTACCTCCGATAGTAGGTACACACATAGACTCTTCGGCAAGACCCTACTCTAATTATCTATTCGATGGAAAGGGGTTTTCGCGGACCTTTAACGCTCTAACGATTATGATAACGGATTCATCAGCATAGGTGTACATAAAATTGTATGAAAAACGTGCATATACGTTAATGTTGGAGTGATAGAGTGCTGTGACCTCGTGTTACTTCCTGTTAGCACGATACCCTTGCGTATATTGCTATAGCATGCATGTTAGACTAAGACATCAATAGAGATACCATTTTTCTCGCTTCACTTTATTCCTTAGAATAAATTCCGGATGATCAAGCCGACCGAAAGCATGCAGTGTATAAAAATGTGAAATGAATAAAATCGCATGCAAAATATAAACTCAACTCACCCTGGGTGTCGAATTGGCGTCTCCTGCGCACAGCCCGACCCTGAAGAGCCCCTGGGGTAGTTCTAGAATCCCGTTGACTTCCAGGATTGTGGGGAGAGCTTCTAGGCTCATCTTCTCCAGCGCTTGTCGCGCTGTCTCTCTGAACTTCTTCGATTCCACTTCCACCGCCGAAACGGACTCTCCGCGTTTCCACGTGGCCACTCAATCTTCAAAAACAAATCATCGAGGTCCAAGTGTTGAGATTATCATAAAAAAAAAAAAGGGAGCAAGTTCGAAGATCCGAACTTTTCGAATCTCCTAAAAATCGAAAGTCTGATTTGTTTTTTCTCTCGCAGAAACAGATACAGCAATCTTTCGCGATATTCGTAGAGTTCTTCTCAGAGACCGTATCTCTCCTCGGAATTACACTACATTCATTTCCATACTGAAACGGGTGCTTTTCTCATCCCCAAATTGATATAAAATTGGCAAAGTATCAGTTTCTCGTTTCTAAAGGGTTCAAACTTCTCTATATTCACCTTATACTCTCGCTACCGCTGCTCTCGTATCTTGCACTGCTGTTTGACTCCCTACGTGTTCTTGTTATAGCGTCGCGTACCCGCTGCGAAGCGCTGCTAGATTCTCCGGTTTTTCTTGGCAAAGCAGGGGTCGGCTCGCTCTCACTTTCTCTGGGACTATACCTCGAGGATCTTGTGCTCAATGGACTAGCCTCGGGGGACAAATGCTATGAGAAAGAAAGGAGCACAAATTTTCAGCAACGTTTACCATCATTTGTCATTTCACCCAAAATCAAACTATTTCATAATCATTGAACTCCGTTTTAAAAATTCTACAAATTTTAGTCGCAAAAATATAACTCACGCTCGAGCTTCGCCTGTTTGGTACTTCATCGGTGTCATCCGGATTAGAGAATTCTTCTTTCGAGAATTTCCTCATTTTTACCTGAAAATATGATAAATTTAAAAATCCTGGGTTAAGATTGATGTCTGTCGGCTCAAACCCACCACTTGGTAATCATCCTGCATGATCTTTTTCTGTAAATTGCTATCGACGACTTCAGAAGCTTCCTTTTCCACCGCTGGAACAGATTCCTGGCAGTTATTGTCATCCAGTATCCCGTTTTTACTATGGGCTTCATTTCCCTGATCTTCATTGTCGACTGGACTCTCCCCATTATCATCGTTCTTGTCCATATCGTCTCTTGGACTTTCTTCCCTCTCCCTATCGTATTCGTATTCGTATTCGTATTCGTTTTCGTTTTCCTTTTGCTTCCTGACCTTATGAGGCTTAAGCCCCTCGATTTTTCTATCGTTTTTGATAGTTTCCTTGGAGTTTGGGGTCTCCCTTCTCTCAAGCATTTCTTCCCCGTTATCTACGGCGGCTAAAATCTCGTTAGGATAATTTTCGGAGTTATTTTTCTCGTCATTTTTACCAGAACTCGGATTTTTACTGTCAGGCACTTTCTTGCTTTGATCATCCGGCTTGTTGTCGTTGATTTTATCACCTCTATGTACCAGTTTGCTTATTCTGTGGGATATCACGTCTTTGGGAAATGATTCCGAGCCAGAATCCTTGCTGTTTTCTCTTCTGAATATTTTTATCCCAGATTTAATGTCCCCGCGATTATCATCCTCCTTTTTAGATCCGTTGAGTGCGCCTGTGCCACCAGACTTTGAAAACTGATTAAAAATATCTCTGGATTCTTTCCTCTCCTCTTTTCTCGAACTCGATAATTTAATACAACGAATCTCGTCCTTACTATCCTGTCGCTTTAATCTCTCCTCTTTGCCTCGTGGTGAAAATAATTTTGGAATTTGACTAGGCGCCGTTATGTCCTCGCGACTCCTTCGCAAATCGTCGGTGCTCCCTCTGTACCTTAAAAGGAAAAAAAAAAAAAAAATTAAAATAGAATAAAAAACGATTCTTAAATTTTAAAAACCTCAATCGACATCTGATTAGAAATAAAAATGGAGTTTTCGAATACCTCTGCGGTATCAAGGATCTCTTCGCCGACTCCAGAGGGCTTCGAATGTCTTCAAATTCCTTAGAACTCCGTCTGAGTATAGGAATATTAGATTTTCTCTCGTTGGATTTAGGCGGCGTTTGTTTGACCTCAGTGAAGTTGAATTTCGCATGAATCCTCGGTGGTTTGATCTGGGATATTCTCGGCGTATTATTGAGTTCCTCGTTCTGCGGCAAGGCTCGATTTTCGGACTTTAAAAACTTCGCGAAATGCTCGGTGTTATTTTCCTTAAACTCTTCCTCGCCGATATTTTCCTTCTTTTCTTCCTCTCGATCGTCAACAATAACCAAAACGGATTGTTCCGTATTATCCTCGTCCTTTTTTAAACCCGAACTCTCCGTACCTCCGACGTTAGATTTCGGTGTATTTTCGATATCAAAAACATCGTTGGATTTCACATCCACTCTTATAGTTTCGTTAGGAATGACCAAATCCGAACGCGATACATCGAAGTAGTCTTGATGCCTTGGCAAACTTTGGTAAGCCCTTAATTCGGGAGAACCACGTTCAGCACTCCAACTTGCTGGAGGACCTGCGAGCAAAATTTTGCTCGAATTATTACAGGTGTATTATTAAGGTAAACTAGACAGGTACGATGGGAGGCGTGGGCACGCACATACACATACCTAATAAATATATAATTATATTTATTTTCAACGGACAATAAAATAAGGAGAGCCAGCTATATTCGCGGAATATTAAACGGGAGAGAGAGAGAGAGAGAGAGAGATGAGGTGCGATTACTGCAACTAATTTAGTCGCTGCCGCCTTCTGTGGCGAAACGATAAAAGGCGAAGTCGTTAGTAATTCTTATTCCTTTTTTTTTTTTTTTTTTTTTTTGCGGATACCAACGAGCTTTTGTTAAAAAATCAATCCGATATAGTTAATTTTTTCTTTTTTTTTTTTTTCGAACTATTTATAAAACCTTGAGAATTAATTTTTCAATAAGTCTCACCGTTTATGGTCCAGGAGCGTCGGATGCTGCGTTTTAATATATCCGCTGGTGTAGCGAGGAATTTTCTTCTTCCGATACGTTTGGTTCCTGCGGCTGAAGCATCGTTCATCCATTCACCGGATACGGCTTGTATTTCGCTATATATGTGCGTAAGAGAATAAAAATAGTGATTTGAAAACGTATAGATAGGTATATTACGGGTAATTGAATATACACTTGTATAAGGTCAAAGACATTGATTCTGATTCTAATACGTCCGGGAAAAAAAGAAAAAAAAACGTTGAAACTATACATAGTGCTTATATCTCGTTTACGAGATCTTTTCTGTATACACTTCCTGCTGATAATTATACTGCCTATTTATATTGTACCTACTATACGTAGATACGAGTACGAGAAGACCATGGGAAATAATTGCACCCGCAAGTTTATAGAACAATTAAGGTGGTTGAATAGGTAAACGTGTTGAAATCAACAGTTAAGCGTATTTCTAATTACCGTATTCCTAATATTCTACTATTATATGGGTTTTTACGGGAAATGAAGCGTCCGGTTTGCTGAAATCTTATGATGGTTCAAGTACTTACGTGATTTTGTGACACACGAGACAGAGCCAATCCGTACCGTTAGACCCTCTGTATTCCCTGCACTGTCTGCATACGCGATGTCTACACCTAGGACACGATGCTCCAGTGTTGTAAATTCTACCAAGCGGCGCCTTGCACCTAGCGCAACTTCGTCCTTGGCTCACCTCTTCGCCCGAAGCGTTCCTAGCTCCACGTCGTCTCAATATTCTTAACTCGTCTTTCAGTATTCTGAAACAATAAAAAAAAAAGATAAAAAAATAAAATTATTCTAGTCTTTCTTATTTTCTCTCTCTTTTTTTTTTTTATTCTTGTACTTTTCATCGTTTTAAAACCTCTGTATATTGTCTGCGGACAATTGGTCCGCGCGATACTCGTACGTATTCAAAAGTCCACATCTATACGTGTATTGAAAGCTGCGAGATTAACACTAAACACAATAACTTATAGAGAGAGAAATCGAGATCTTACTATCCCACTCGTAAACTGAATTCGATTTCAAAACTCCGGGTAGTGTATACGAGGTACTTTATAAATCTGTCTTCTATTCTCTTACACATCGCGGTACTGGAGCTTGTAGATAGAACCGCTCCGCGATCGAAGATATCGGATTCTCAAACTATATACGATTACAATATACTTTTCTACACTCATAGACAGGTATGTATGTATATCTACACACATACGCAACTCTTACGTATATCTACGTCTACACCCATGTTATACTTCGAAAGTTAAGAATATGTAACATTATAGCCAAAGTTTTTGCGTTCTATCATGAAGTACTGGGTAGGTATATCCAATCATTATCACCTATCATCCCAATGTTATGAAATAGGAATTGGGAAAGGGCGACTAGTAATAAATTAGGAGCTTTTATCTTCAATCCACGAGACACTTTGGAATATACATAGCATGGTATTTGTTTACTATAATATAGTCACATTGGTATATTCATTGAATTATACATATAGAATATAATTGAAAATTGGATGATGTATTGAAATTCATTTTTTTTTTTTTTTTATCACAATTATACTAATCTCGTTATAATTGACATGCGATAAATCTTGATCTAAAAATTTCTAGTTGCGAATAATCGTCAGCTAATATAATACGAAGAGTCTAATGCCTTTAAAGGTAGAACGGCGATCTGATGGCCGGGGTCGAGGCGACCCAACACACAGGTAACGGAGTCTGTGGTACCGGCGTGTTGCACGCGACTGCGGACTAAGGACTGCGTGAGATCGCGCGCGCGTCTCTCAGGTTTCTGGTCTCTCGCTACTCTCTCTCTCTCTGCTGCTCTCTGCTCTCTGCTCTCTGCTCTGTACTCGGTACTCCGTGCTCTCTTGTTCTCCAGATACAGTTGCGAGTCGAGTTTCTTTCTCGTTGTGTCCTGGATGAAGGCGGGGGCGAAACGTCGTTTTACGTAGGAGTTTACGCCGCCTATACACGGCTTACGTTAGTCCTGCACTCGCTGCCTACGCGTAGAAACCGATACACGTGCACACGGTGTTCAAAAATAACAAATTAACTTACTTATACAAACATCATACAAGAGAAACATAAATTTTTTCATCATTTTTCATTTTTAAACCAATAATATTTGCATATGGTATATAACAAGGGTTTTTCTACAATTTATTTCCTACCAGGTAGTACTACGTAAGACATTCATCACATATCCAGTACGAATAAATGAGTAAATGAACAATAGAATTAAAAGTTATATTTTCGTATTCCACCCTGTGTTACACATAGTTAATATACAAACATAGACACGGTGTACGTATATACTCGTATATATATATATGTATACATATAGGTATATACCATGTACAGTTTGTGGACAGGTAGGTATATCGTTTCACCACAACGCAACGTCCGCGGTTACTAGTTTGTCGTTGAGTCACGCGAGTGGGCCCTCCTTCGTACCTCGCGGGTCTCTCCCAGCTTATTCTTGCTTACCTTACCTTACGGACGGACTACGTAGGTAGTTACGGAGTCAGGTATACTGCACGTTACCCGGTCGCACAATATACCTCTAAGTATGCCTTATAGGCTTATAAGACCGTCCGAACTCGTCCCTTGATCCTCGACGTAAAATTTGACCAGAATAATAATGATTATTTTTTATTACAATTTTCATATTTTTTATATATATATTTTTACTATACATCCTTTCTTCCAGGTATTATAGCTATTAGTATACAGCTGGTCTACCTGCCTACTGAGATGGTTGACCTCGCATACGACCGAAGGGGACCGCGCGGGAGGTCAATCGTTTATTTTAAAAAATATTCTAAATATGGTTAAGGCAATAATAATTAGTTATGGTCTTGTTTTCAATTCTTTAATATAGTATAAGAAAATGAATAAATTAATGTGGAAACCGTATACATATAGAATTACTTATACTATATGTCGTTAAAAGGTAGCTTGAAGCGTTTATGGTACTCTCGTAACATTAATCGTTATGCACTTTAGCGTCCAATACTTTGATATATATACAAATTTACATCCTACATGTTAGTGCTGTGATCACATGGTGAATATTATATACTTATATACTTATACCTATATATGTATACGGGAGATTGGAATTCCGCATAGGCATGCAATTAGTACGTGGAACAAATCTGCGAACAATCGAATAAGTGAACAAAGCGCGAATATATATTTATAGGTATATGTATATACATATATATACGTATTTATATAGTATATTGTATATCAACATACCTGACTACGTCACGCGCGGAATAAGCGTTAACGATGAACCGGCGCGGCGTGCCTTATAGAATCGAATAGCATCGGAGTATGTAACATACATACGTATGCATGTAACATAAATAGTTTAATGGAATTGCGCTGCAGTATATCATTTAATCCATTTACTGGAATCGGACCTCAAATAAATTCACACAATTCGATACCTGAGCGTTTTATTGCTGTATATATACCTATATCACTATTTGATTCACGATAAAAGAAAACGAAGGAAATAATAATAATAATAATAATAATAATACAAAAACTGCACTACTAATTTATCGTAGAACTACCTGATCGTCGTTATTGGCTTCACTTTTATTACTCGTTGATTAAAGTACGTCGATATATATAGGTATATACCTACTAGGTTTAATGCTACACCTCGAAATACGACTAGGAAACCAAACACATATGTATTTACATACAGACTTGGACCATAGGTATATACCTATATATGTATATATATATATATATGTCGACGATGAGCTAGGGACTTTCTAAGAAGAATCTAACTGTATCTTCTCTATACTAGTCAATCAACATGCCTGCAACTGCGAAGTCGCGCAGGAGCCGCGCGGCTGTCGTTATTAAAATAATATACACAGCAGTAGTTAGATACAATTAAGATAGAATAATTGACAAATTTCATATAATTTTTATTAGATTTGAAAAAAAAAAAAAAAAAAAACAATTTATTTCAATTTAATGTATAATTAAATGAGATATGTAAATGTGATAAATCTTCGTATAAAATGGTATAGGTATGTATAAAAACATCGCTCCAATGAAAGACACGATTTGTATATAACTCACGACTCTGTAATTTTTGTACGGAACCTGTCCTTTTTACATAGCTTATTACGCGTTTCATATGCGTGTATTATACCTATGTGTATATGGGTGCGCAGGTAAAGTATAAAAACAGGGTATAGGTATATGAATACTGTCTGTATCGTACCTATATAGGTATGTATGGTGCCTTGAACGCAAGCCTCCCCTGACGAAGCAATCTTTGTATCTCGAATACACCGTTACCCGGTTTATACCTGCCGCAAGAAATCGCGAATGCCGCATATAAGTAGTACCTACCTATAATGCAGACGCAAATATGAGTTTACTTATACCGAATAAAAGCTGTCCGTATATGAATTGGGGTTTCGACACCAAGATAAAGCAAAAAAAAATAAGAAATAATGGAGGAAAAAAAATAAACTGCTGAAAACGCAAACGTGAATTCGATCGATTCGATTTCGTCGACGTGTCTATTGTGGATTATATTTAGTTGCGTAACTTTATGGCGAACTATAATGCGAACGCATATATCTTCGCTCTTGTTAGCAGCGAGTTATATCGAGCGGCTAAACACCCCGCGAGTCGATGTTAAATAATTGAAGTTCCATTGCTGCGTACGTGTGTATGAGAAAATAAAAAGTAGAAAAAAAAACAAAAGACGGAGAGAACAGCCAATGTAGAAATAACGAAGAGTTGATTATCAACATTCGATTTATTGTAGTAGCAGCTGATCCAGTTTTATCGAACCCGATATACTAGATGTTTAGATTTTCGGTGTTTTAATCATCATTCCATATACCTGTATTCTCCCACGTTTATACGAACTGCACCAGGAAGAATAATAACAAGAAGAAATCAGGTAGGTATAATACGTGTATGGGGCAAAGAACGCGAGAAAGAACGAAGCGGGATTATACCAGTACCTACACTTGAAGCCTGCAGCATTGGCTTCTCGCAGAGAAGTGGTATGGGTAATAAAGAATCGAATACATAGTCAACGCCACGAACCCAAAGGCATACAGATTACCGTGACTCTCCGTGCGGCACGGCGCCGCGAGTAGTTGCTTGATCAGGCATCATCGTGCGTGCGTTAGTTCGTACCTACATTAAACATACACAAGTATAATACGTGTAGGGAAATGCAAAGGCATTTTTGTAATACCTTATAGTCAACGTTTGTTCTATCGTTCTTTAATTCTTTCTTTCTTTGTTTATTTATTTTTATGTATATACGTATGTGTGTGTGTGTGTGTGTGTACGTATATGCGCCTGTGAATTTGTTACCGCTGCATCCGTTTACACACGCGCGTACCGCACGAGGCGTGACCAAGGAGTTGTCGAACGGTCCGTTTACCACGCAAAAAAACATCGTTGATTACTCGCAACGTTATGCATCTACATATCGATGGCTCCGTGGAATAACCAGCTATCTCGAGTTTTGCTTGAAAAAGCCACCTATCTTCGCGCTTTTCTAGAAAAATTTTGCAGCTTCTGAGATAGCTGGTTATTCTGCGCAGCCATCGATGTAGTATATGCATAGTATACGTAAACGCGTGTGTAGAGAAGCTGCGTAACTATTCGGTCGAGTAATTTCGACCTACAATAAATAGCAAAAATAGCTATACCGATAAAATTGACCGGATATTTAAATCGATTAGCCATTATTCACCGATGCTGATTACCGTGCAGATGGAAATCCCACGAGAATTTAGACGACTTAGATACGGCACAGATATCGCTCGATGAATATAGGCTGATCTTATTGATAAAGCCGTTTCTCATACCTAGTTGTTTGAATATCATTCTTCAACTACTAGCAGCTAAACTAACAAAAGTCGCTCGATAAAAGGAGCGTAAAGAATTCCGTATAGAGACGTTATAGTACGCCTTCGTATAAGAAGAGAGTGATAGTCGAGGGTAAAATTGAGCTTTTGATCGTCCATCTTTAATCGCAACCTGTTTCTCCGACCGCAACTATAATATAATATTGCATCGTGTTCTCACGCGAAAATATGCATATACTTAACCGTCGAACGTATAGTATATTCATAAAATAAGTAATATATTTGATGATACGTCGAGAACCCACCACCTTGACTCTAGTATATTAAAATTATCTTTTACCCTTGTTCAACTTCAGCGGCAGTCGTCGCCTGGATCGGTGATATGCACACCACGTCGGTGGACATCCTTTCGTATCTCGTAGTAATAGTAAGTGAGTGAGTAAGTAAGCGTGTTAAATGTTAGTCGACGATTTCCGGTCTTCGTGAAACTACCATTTCGTATATCAATAGCGTGCCGGTGTTTCATACATTGTTATGAATAAAACTTTGTTTAAATCCGTATCAGGCGGGGTTCTTTTATTTTTAAGTATACACGGAACGTCAACGCGAACGCGATAGCGATAGCGACAGCTCGGGCCCTGGCGCCCGCCAAGGCTAAACGTTCGCTAGCGCGGCCAGGTAAATACTGGAATAAATAATAAAACGAAACGTGTAGCCCCCGAGTGAAGGCTAGAAATACGGGGAGATCAGAGCGCGCACATAACCGGTAACTCACTCACTCTGCAGTCAGAGATCGAGTGTGGAAGTCACGAGGTATTGAGAAACTTTAGAGAGAGAAGGAAAACGACCGACGTACCACCGCCGATCTCGCGACGCCTCGGGGTTATTAACATTTAACACACCTTGCTACTCGACGATTCACGTTCTAACCGAGAACCTCAGACGCTCTCTGATCTCTTCGGCTACGCTCGGCTCCCTCCGAACTTCCGTCTACCGTATCCGAAGGATTGCCGATCTCTACTGGCAGCCTATACTACGCGCTTCGGGCGTCGAGCTGGTTCGCTTGACGCTTACACTGGCGCGCTCACGGCTGCAAGCCAGACCTTGTCTTGTCGCAACCTGTATTACGATTAAACGAACGGCAAAAATCCCTTCCTACGGCGCCAATACTACCGGCGAATTATATACCCAAGATTTTTACCGACTAACCAATCAACTCTCGCCTTTGGTACGACTACCTGTTGCGTGGGTGTCGCTCTCTCCCTCGCTCGGTCCTGACGCAGTCCTTTACTCGCACCTGTTGTGCGCATGCGCCTACAAGGACATCAATTCATGTGTACAAGCATACACGTGCGGAATTTTCTTTAATTTCAGACCTCTGCCCCGTCGACGCGACGTAACGGGATAAGAGAGTGGGAAATTCTATGCCTCTAATATTCTAGGTTTTGGGTTTTACACATCATCGAGGGGTAATCAATTTTCACTCGTTTTTCTCCGCGTGGAATAAACCCTGTCTAGATATAATCCAGGGATCGATATATCGTCACCTTGAGCCACGAGCGGCTATAATTTAAAATCTTGCGGAAACAAGTCGGCGAGGTTGCGGCGAGAGAAGACGGTGAAAAAAAATCGAGGAAAAAAACATCGTGAAACCTGTCGCTGGAATGGCCGGTTTTAAATCTTAAATATACGGAGAGGTTGCATTCAGCAGCGACATCTGGTAACCGATATACGAAACCGCGATTAGCGAAAAATTCGAACAGCCGGAATAGTAGAGCTCAATATTTGAAATATTTTCGAATTTTGCTATAGCTGCGATTGACAACGACGACGGGCTTAATTAATGAATACATTAATACTCACAATAATCTTCTCTCTTCTTGAACTCGTAGTAGCTGATCCCTGTACATAACTTTTATAATCGCTTCCATTTCCCAAAACATTAGATTAGGGATTACCGGTTCTTCAGAAGGAAGAAATTTGCACCTTCGAGGATTCGAGTCACGCGACATGTTTCTTATACCGAAATTTTCACTTTCAATATCGTTCGAGGATTGCCTGCACTCCACTCTTATTCTTAGTACGATTTCAACGAGTTCTTAGACGCATTCAGCACCGCAATCAACGATGTACTGACCGAGTTCTGATATCAGTATTTCCTGTCCCGATTCATATCGCTCTCGGGAAACATGGGAGAGGCTGTAATCCAGCGCTAAAGTTGTGGTAGGGTAGCCGCCGAGGGGCCACTACAACTGGAATTATTTATATATAAATAATATTTTTTTTCAAAATGTATATACAGGTATAATAAATCGAAATTATACCTAGATTATAGAAAAAGATTCGTTTAATATTGACCACAAGATGTTATTACAATAATACCTGTTTCCATAATCATTATGTATGTAGATATGATGCAATATCTATCTACTACGTGTTCGTAATCATCACCTTGAATGAAGTAACGAAATAATGATAATATAATAATAATAATAATAATAATAATAATCAAGAACCGTACTAGAATTATGTATTACATTGTATAGTATATGTATTTCATTTGTTTGGTCACACGCACGTAAAAATATCACATTCATTATGCTAATTTTATATATAATAACTTTTTATTATTTTAACCACGCTTTCAAAAGTCAGATATATAATAATTACCTTATAGAGAAGGGGTCGCAGACACGGGGGAGGGGCCCTGCTACTACAAAACAAAGAAAATAAAGTGAATGAAAAGAGGGCCTAAAATATTCGAGGGACGGAACCGAGACTTGATAATTTAAACGTCTGAAGATTGTGGATGATAATTACAAGTAGCCTAGACAGAATAAATGAAATTCCTCAAAATATATCATCAATGACTTTTTACGTCCAAACAAACGACATAAGACATTTTTAGAAGGTGTAAAAGACTTCTTTTAGGTCAGCTTGCCATCTATCGGTTAAAATCTAGTCATTAGGGATGTAAAAAGGGGCTGTAAATTTACTTGGGATAAATTATCTCGACTCTGCCTTGGTCTTGGGAGGTTTAAAGGTCTTCATTTTTTTCGGTTTCTTTTGTTTAGTTGCTGATGATGACCCAGATCCAGATTGAAACGCCTTCCAGCTATCTACACGCGACTGTCTAGATTCTTCGAAATTTCTTTGCCATTCTCGTTCAAGGGCAGCCTGCGCTTCGGCCGATAATTCTTCCTCACGTTTTCGTTTTCTCTGCTCTACATCTCGCGTCGCTAATTCTCTCCTGAGAAATATGAATGCCAACCATTTTATCACTAGTTTAAATGTGGTATCACAAGCCAGAAGAGGTCTGAAAAAATATAATTCTCGCTGTTATTTCGTACCTCCTTCTTTCCATGTCCGCAAAAAGCTTCATTGTCATGACCCAAATCGCGTGTCTGTATCCCCCGTCAGTTTCTTCGTCTAACAAGTTCATACCGCCCCCTTCGCCGACTGTTTTTCCTTCCTTTTTTAACTTTTTCTTCTTTTCCGTGATCTGAAAAAGAGATAATGAGTTAACCCGGATCCCCAAGGCCTCAATCATTCTATTTATCATTAATCTACCATGTGATCCGTCCGGGCTTTTGCCTCTTCTATTACGTCCATACACTTTGCTCTTGTTTCATCGTTCTCCAAGGTTTTCCACGCTTTATTAACAACTGTAACAAACAAATGTGTCGTTTTTAATCTACCGTCCGATCACCCATTACTGAGCATGATTAAGCCGCGAGTTTTTAGGCCTACTTTCGAACGCTTGTTGAGCTCTTTCTGCGTCGTCTTGATTTTTGTCCGGATGTACGAGAATGGACATCTGGAAAAGGAGTATTTTTATTTTTATGTACCGAATGAAGCTGGCGGAGATATTCTTTCATAGAAAAATCAACCCTGATTGATTTATTGTTGAAAAATTCTCACCCGACGATATTTCTTCTTAACCTCATCGATGGAAGTAGCAGGATCAATCTGCAGTACTTCAAATGGATTTAAATTAAAGTAGGATGATCCAGGCCGCAGGAGTCTGTCGATTTGTTGTTTGGGTGTCAAGACAGAATCTCGTTTTTCAATTTCTTTAACCTATAAAGTAATGAAACGTAGCTGTTTGAAAATCTGGCGTGAAAATTGGGAGCGATAGATTTGTAGGTTAGGAATCTGCGATGCATTTCGTTGTTTACTCAATCCTCTAAGATGAATGAGAGAAACTGTATAGCCGTGCGAAAGACTGAGCGAGAACCGCGTATACCGCGTGTATCGTATCCCGTCAAAGAGTTTAGTGTTTTCTTAGAACTAATTGATAACAAACAACAGTGTGACGTTTGATCAGAGATGAGATGGAACCACAGCGATTTCGCCCGTATAATTTGACAAGGGAATTAATCCGAGGGGGGAATAGTGTTTGGAATTTTTATTTCGCTTTATTTGAAAACTTTCACATCACCAGACTCACTTCTGTGTAAAATTCGTTAAATTCATCTTCTTTTTTCGCCGGAATTTCACTTGGTATACTCGAGTTGGAGGCCGCCATCTTGTCGCTTACTGATCACACCTGTCGCCCCCTGACAGACGGCGATTGTAACCCTTTCTAATATGTCACTATACCTTTGTATGAATTCCGTTAGATGTCAACACCGTAAGATATTAGTCATTTATTTACATGAAGTGTTTAGTTTCTGTAATAGCAAGTGAATGAGAAATATGCTTCTATCTACTCTTATCGTTCTACGATACTCTAACTTATAGTAATTATTAATCATCCGAATAATTAACTACTGCGAGGAACCTCTTGCCAAACTAGTTTATGTATGGTATAAGAGATTTGGTACACCGCATTCACGTCGTATCCAACCATCTAAGTCTAACGTCGACACTCTAGTTCCGAGAATCTAAAACTTTGTTTAAAACTTTTGAAAGTTTTAGTCGCGACGCGGTGAATATACATACATCTCAGTCGTAACCAATTCGATCTTTCCTCGCAGCACATACGAATCTACCGATAAAAGTTTGATACTTTAGTAGGTAGCTAACATACATATACTGACTAGGTAGAAACTTTCGAGTATATTTTTAGTCTCACAAAATTGTGCAGACACATTATTATAGCTATACCCTGCATCCCATTTATTATTATTATTATTATATAATCGTAAATCTTATACGAAATATGAAATCGGGGAGTTGCGGGATTTATAATCTTGACGATCGTGTGTGATCGCGATGTTTAAGAGACCGGGCTTAGGGTAACGAATCGCGAACATTTAACCAGTCGAGTTTCCGAGACCCCAAGCAGACCTAATGGTCAGGGATACTGACGTATCGCATCGGTTCGAGGGTTCTAATTCACGGAGGTGTGTGTGCCACATGGAAATTCACACGATAAAATCACCTGACGCGGTAGCGCAGTAAACTTTCTCGATCCGTTAACAGGGCTTTGATCACACTATATTCGTTGGTCGTTTTACTTATTCTATACCTTTTTATCTGAGACAAAACGAAAGGAAGAATAAGAAGAAGAAGAAGGAGAAGAAAAAAAGATTATATCGTATTCTGTAACGTGAAATGAAATTTGATGCTAATTATAATTGTTTGTATACATAGATTTGTTTATTTCAGGCAAATACTGAACTTTATCATATCTTTTGTAGCATAATAAAAAATAAATAAAAAAACGCATATACGTCGTATATAGGTTTATTAAAACATATTTAATGAAGAGATAATTGCCATTTCTGTGCGTTTTTATCTACGTGAAATGCAACAATAGTTAATCGTTACTTATTTCCATTATAATTGTTGACGCCCCAAGTTTGCTCGATAAATTAATGTATGTACTTGAATCAATTACAAGCTCTTCAATATTTTATATACACTCGGTTATATTATAGCGGCGATAACGAATAATTAAGAATTCAATTTCACGATTTAACAATTACTGAAAATTCCTCAGAGAATTAGTCCCGGTATCTAATATAGAGAAATAATCGCGTTAAGTAGTTATCGCTAATTACACATATAGGGTGATGAAAACCGCACTCACATAGATACATATATATAATATATATGTGTTACATTCGGAATGAAGATGAACTTAGAGATCCGTAGCGAAGTTGTAATCCGAACAACAGAACAATTAGATAAATTCCGTAATCTGATTCCCTCTATCTCTCGAGCAGCGATCCTGCCTGCTGATCACTTTTCCTTATACTATACTCCGCGCGCCTTCTCTCGGCTTAGTCGCAGTTTTACTTGCTGCATCGTATAGGTATTCTAGATTTCTAGTTCAGGCATTTATTGATAGATATATATACGAAACGCCGTATATGCAGCGTTCCGTGGCGATCACCGGATAACCGCGCGCGCTTAGTTTAGTTCAGTTTAGTTCGGTTGGTGAATGCTCTATCATTTTTACGGCGTACTCGACGATAGCGTACCGCGGCCTCTCTCTCTCTCTCTCTTGCCTCTTTGGTTCTTCCCACCTTCCACCTTCCACCTTCCACCTTCCACCTTCCACCTTCCACCTTCGCCTTCGCCTTCGCCTTTGCCTTCGCCATTCCGCATGCAAACACCGACGATCGTTTACGGCTACACATCGGTGTGCGAGGGGGAGCGCCTGCCTACTGCCTCGAGGCAGAGCGCCTCGACTCCCCCCCCCACTATTTGAGGCTGGTAGCAGGCGCCACAATTTCGCGTCTTGACTCAGTATGCGCCGCGCTGCCTTGCCGGTATGTCGGGTTTGTGTTCGTAGGTGAGTCGTCGTAGTCGTCCTCCTCCTCGTCGTTACGTATCTATAAAAATTGTTCTAAAGTGTTCCTTTTTAAATATTATTATTACGAGAACTAATAGAGTAATAATTGAATAATAAATATACACATATATATATAAAAGAAAAAAAAAAAGGAGATACATACCGGATATTTATATCGAGTGATTAAACAAGTGAGATAATAATATAATTATCGGTCATATGTAAAGAAGCAAAATAGAAGAGAGAGAGAGAGAGAGAAAAAAAAAAAAAAGAAAATACTAATAAACTGCAAGCGCTCGATCGACTCTAGATAAAAATGCTATTTATACGCGGCTGTATTGTGATAGTATATGCGTGAATAGAAAGAAACTTATAAAAGAAAAAGAAAGAAAAAAAAAAAAAGAAAAATAAATAAATAAACCAACCAACGTCGGAGCGTTTCTAGCTATAATAGGTCTATTCTCATTATTCGTAGCGTATAAATCGCGATTGAGATAAATAACTTGAATATTCTTATATCATCAAACGAGCGTAAAGTTACATAGATACCGTAGATATAAAAGAGGTGTGTATAATATCGGGTTATACCTACATAAGATTATTTTAGATTTCATCTACCACCCCTTGTCCAAGTATATAAAATATAAATACACACATATATATATATATATATATACACACACCATGCGCGTCGATATCGGAATGCCGTAGAGTTTGTGAAGAAGCAGAAGTAAAGAAAAAAAAAAAAAAGAAGAAGAAGAGAAATAAAGAAAGAAATAAAAAAAAATAACAGAAATATATATAAAATCTATTAACGCGTCGCGTCTTCTCGCTCTGTTGCAAGGTGTTATGCAAATCCCTTCAACCTCGTATAGTTTAATTAATTCCATCATATACGTATTATATACGAATATAATATATTTTATGTAAAATCGTAACAAGTTACATTAGGTTGTCTCAGCGCTATAGTTTCGTATATTGTATATACTACGTATAATAAACTCTCTTAGTTCTCTCGGGCTTTTATATAATAATAATAATAATAATAATAGTAATAATGATAATAATTCCTAACTCAGTTGTCGAAAAGGTCACGGGTTGTGTCAGCGCGGTATTTTAAAAAAAAGCTAGCGATAAGCCCGTCGTTAAATAAACTGCGGAATAGAATATAACCAGGCGGTATTCACACTTTGGCCAACATCCATCTAACCAGTCACGGCCACCACGTGACCCCATCGAAGTATATATCGGCAACGTTGCTGTAAACACTCTTTGCTGCCACGTGTTCGAGGCGATTAGGTGTACCTTGTTCTTCCCTCTCCCTGCTCCCTCCCCCTTGCCAAGAGATTTTCAAACGCTGATTCATTATTGTTTGTAAATTAATTATCGCCGATTATTTCGACCCCGCGTCTAATATAATATTTTAAATATATTTTTTAATTTTATAAATATTCATTATAATAATATTAATATTAATTTGAAAATTCGAATTTCACAATCGCTATTATATTTATTTATTTTTCTTTTCTTTTTTTTTTTTTCAACATTTAGTAATCGAGAATCTGAACCGATGGAGATAACGATTATAAGAGTTGTTTGAATCGTTATTTACAATATAGTTACGAAATAAGGAGAAGAGACGAATAATAACGAGTTTTACGAACGCAGACGTCAGAACTGTTTTGAAGGAAAAAAAAAAAGAAAAAGAAAAAGAAAAAGAACTGTGAATAATAATCATAATAATACTGAAAAAATAGACAGAACATATTGTTGATAATCCGTCAAAGTGGAGTATCCGGACGCGACAAACATGATGGATTCCGGATCCGGAGTCCCGTTCGATTTGGACGGTGGTTTCGAGCCGCAAACTCGTGCGAGATCCAACACGTGGCCGTTGCCTCGTCCCGAGGGATACGTTGACGGTCCGGTCGGTGCCGGAGGTGGTGGAGTCTGCGGAGGCGTCGGTGGAGGTAAGGAGGGGGTAGAGGGTGGAACGCCCCCTCAACAAGGACCGCTTGGCCAGGGAGGTTTGATGCCAGTTAAGAAGAACTCGTCGCGTAGAAATGCTTGGGGTAATTTAAGCTACGCGGACCTTATCACTCAAGCTATAACAAGTGCCGCTGAGAAACGACTTACTCTATCACAGATATACGAATGGATGGTACAGAACGTTCCCTACTTCAAGGACAAGGGAGACAGCAATAGTAGCGCCGGGTGGAAGGTGAGTCGAAAACATTTAAACATTGTAATAACATGATAACTGATAAAGGAAAGAGGACTTGGCACGACTAGAAAGAGTATAAGACAGGAGTAAAGAGGGAGAAAAAATATTGGGGGCGGGTACCCGAGACATCCCCTCTGATAAACGAGAGTGAGTGAGAAAGAGTCTGAGGTCTGTGAGGTATAGAGTGCCTGGCCTAGCCCTCTCGGCTGCAACGACCTCACGGAACTCCGCCCATCAAATAGTTGCGCCACGTGCTTTCGACTGGGTTTGTTTTGTTCCGTTTTAACCACGTGGCTGATATGCTTTTGTCTACCCATGCGTAATAAACGATATTATTATCTCGGGAGGGGGTTCTCTCCTCTTTATAATACACGGATTATTATATCGAGTTTTGTTTTTTTTTTTTCTTTATATCGCTATTATATTTTGGAAATTGCGAAAATTCTATACCATATACAAAACGAAATGTAACTAAGATAGGTATATAAAGATACGAAAATACTTGATCTTAGGCGTATGGCTCATAGAATTCCCGCATCGTTTCTAAAATACACGTCCTTGGCACACTTTGCCAACGAACATCCCTAACGAGGGGGTGGAAACAGGCGCCACTAGATCGTCGAGACAGTAGCAAGGAGGTATTGCGTTGCGTATTTTAGCTTTAGTTGAATAACATATTGTCGCAGAGAAAAGCGAAATAACATTTCTGTGATTTTCTTTTCTTTTCTTTTCTCTCGTTTTGAATGAAAAACTAATTCGTTCCTGATTTTTCTTTATACCGTTGATGCATCTCTAGTCCCGGGTTGATTCAACAGGCGTATATAAAATTCTTCTCAAAGTTTTTTTTAAAGCTATAGAGGTATACGAATACCACTATGCGCTGATCAACGCGCGAGGAGAGCGATCATCTCGAACGATACACGCGGGCAAAAGACCCTTTTACACTGACGAGTGACGTGATGTAGTTATATCTATATAAGTACAATAGCGAGTGAACGCGGCGGTTTTGGTTGTACTGTGTACAAGCTGCAGCTCAGTTTGAGAAGAAGAACACACCATGAGATATGCTGGTATATGTGTAGGTAGTAGGCATGGTACCCGTAACTTCTCGCTCTTCGACTACAAACGAACGAAGGAAGGAACGAGCGAGCGAGCGAGCGAGCTTAACCGAGCCTTCAGCCTCTTATTTTAGCACGCAAGTAATATAATCGCAACGTTGCCACGTTTTACCGCCAATCCACCGTCGCGACGTCTTACCTGCTTCGGCAATATATTTTCACGCTTTTTTCAACGCGGATATTCGATCCTATTCTCTTTTTATGTTATGGACGAACGTGATCTACCTAGAACTATACATATATAACCATATACATAAACAACGGAACAACACCGTAGAATTTATTCTCCTATATTATAGCCACATGTACAGCGTTGAAAATAGTATGCTTAGTTTAAATTTCAAAATTTTCCTCACACACACACACACACACGACTATTTTTTTTCTACAAATTAATATCCAGCGGAGAAATAAATTGAAGAAAAGAAACAGATTATATCGATGTTTTTTTACTTTTCGTATTCTTTTGTTTGTTTATTTTCTTTTTATCTTTCTTTTCTCTCGGCTACTGATTTTCGAATATTTAACATCCCGTGGCTCTCATATATGTGTATTGCCACCGCCGTACGTTCAACGTACTTGTATGCACGTGCGTTATAAAAGCGATATGTATATCCACCTTGCCTCCAGCAAGGCCGCGATTTCTTGGCCACAAATTACGAAAGCGTTATAGACGCGACACACGACGAGGCGGAGGTGCCTATATACCTACCTTGCGACGTTGGTGTAAACTTGTGCTGCAGAGAACACACCTTCGATCTATGTATACCTATAATAACCGCCTTTTAACACACTTGCATATATATATATATATACTTTCGTACATCTATAGTATAGGCAGAAAATAAGTACGCGTATGTTATATACGCAGCAGGGACCGGTCCTAACGGTGTGGAAGGTAGATATGTATGATACCTACCTACCTTTCTCCTGGAACAATTTCTCGCCCTGAGCAATTCGGAACTTTCAACATTTAAAGTATGTAACGCATCGCCTCGTAATTGTTGCTTGATGCTTGATGCTTGATGCTTGATGCTTGATGCGCCTCGTTTCAATATAATAACTAGTATATAGGGCGCGTATTCGCCTTATCGTTACAGGATTTTTCTTATTTCTTATACGCGCCTGACACACTTATAATATATACCTATACTTCGGGTCTTTATATAGATATATAATATACCTGTATATCTATAATATACACATAGGTATATATGTCTAATCTATAAGTAGCTTTTGATACAGGTTTAAGATAATACAAACTCGAACCACGATTATTATTATTATTATTATTATTTTTTAATTTACTTTTAATATTACATTACAATATGTATAGTATGTACAGAACCTTCGCCCTAGACAGTTTCTATGTTTCTATAAAGTAAGCGACGTAGTTTAGATCCGAGAAGGTCAAGAGAGAAAAGTAAAACAAAAGGGAAAGACGAAAATTAGTTCCCTCAACTTGTATACGTGCCTGATACATAGGTATAGGCATAACGTCTGTCGCACGAGACTAAAGAAGAAGAAGAAGAAGAATAAGAAGACGAACGACGACAATCACTTGCGGTATAACTCACGTGCGCTTAGATCAACCCGGCCGCAACTGCGGTGTACTTAAAATAGTATATATAGCTTATACTCGCCCTAATAAGAATGAAAGTGTATTAGAGTTACGTCTTTTATGTTTCTTATTTAGTTTTATTTTTCTCTCTTGTTTTTTTTTTTTTTTTTTTACCTTTAAACGCGTATCATTAAGATTCTCAGGCTCTAATGTCTCTCCGGTCGCAGGAGCTCTTTAATTCTTCTACTAAATCGACCTCATTAGAGTTCGATCTGTTATCAGTAACACAACTATATAGACAAATATATATATATATATATATCGCCGTATATACCCCTACCTATATAATAAAGCGATTGTGCGTTTTATCGCATATAATTAAACAATCATTTTTATTAAAGCAGAATTATTGTTGTTATTATTATTATTATTATTATTATTATTATTAATACATTAATGTATCGTACTGCAGCCTTGTAAACCGCTCTAGTAATTGTCTTTCTCTTTCATAATTAATGATACAGAAATTGACTTATTGCAACTTATAATGGTTGATTAAATCTGACCCTTGTCATAGTGCATATAGGCGTATAATCCCATCCCATATGGTATATGTATATATATTTCAACTAAAGATACTATATTAGAGGGTACTTCTTATATAATGATAAAGCTAATGATATTAATAACGCACTTATACACCAATACCATATGCATTACATACACGTATCAAAATCTTCGGTCTTTGCGATTGACTGTGAGCTATAGCGTAGGTAATATGGAATGAGAGGAACGCGCTACTATCGCTCGTATAGCTACCGCTACGATGTATGAGATTCGGTAGTTTTCCGTGCGGAATATTTATCCAAGATAGATGGTTAGATATAGATATAGCTCCGGGGTGTCCTACACTCAGATAAAATAGAACGCTAGCTATACCTATAGGTATTATAACGCGTATACCGCGGGTTGTATATATATATATATACATATTATTATATATATATAGTATAACAAGGTGGAATTAGTTATATTTGATGATATTTGATACCTCGTTTATAGATATATAGTATAGTTTTACTCTTACATACCTGTATGAACACATTGTGATCTCGCGTTGTATATATCTTACAACTGCGAGTATATAATAGGTGTATATAAATCGCGGAGTGAAATAGTCGTAGTTATATGTATATATATACCATATTTATCCTGTATAGAAACCATAGATTATGTAGTATCAGAATTTTTCAATTAGATATCGTAAAAAGGATGAGAAAAGATAGAAAAAAAATTAAAAGTAAAGACAAAAATAATTTTTTTAATAATAATAATCAATATATTATTTCAATTTTTTTTTTTTTTTCTTATTGATTACGATATTATACTTATAATAAAAATTAGTATGAATCGTTAATATATATATATAGGGTTTGATGTAGATATATATGTAATACATGGAATTCGAAAAAAAAAAACTTGTATTATAAACCTACGGGATGAATACTGGGCTCCGATCCAATCCGATCCGATCCGATCCGATTCGAGGCAATATTATAGTCGCGAGGCAATGACCTCGCGTGCCATTTATCCCCCGTTCTTTCTCTTCCTTCTCCTCTTCCTTAGTCCTCTTCTTCGTCTTCGTCGTCTTCTTCTTCTTCGTCGTCGTCGTCGTCGTCGTCGTCGTCGTCGTCGTCGTCGTCGTCGTCGTCGTCGTCGTCGTCGTCGTCGTCGTCGTCGTCGTCGTCGTCGTCGTCGTCGTCGTCGTCGTCGTCGTCTTCTTGGTCGTTTCTCTCAAGGGGAATACCGCCGCCCCACTCCTCGTCGATATATCTTTATATATATATGTCTGCATGTAGTTAACTCTCTCGCCCTGTTCTGATCGCGCATATAAACATTGAAACTATACATATGTTTATATGTATGTACGGACGTATAACTACCGCGGTACAGCCACTAGGTACAGCTGTAGGTAGGTATATACTTGCTATATACGTATATAGATATAACGAATTATCGGGTATGTATAAAGATTATCTGTTCCGTGACGTAATAACTTTTAAATGTACATAGGTATATATGTAAATGTATATTATATATCTCGCTATAGTCGCGATCCTTATAATCGTATATATAGCGGCGTAGTATTATATAATTGGTCAGATATAACATATATATGTTTACACCTATACCTATGTATGTGACTATAAAGTATATAGCTGCTATTCTCTCGACACTTAAATTATACTCGTGCGACTTGCACCAGCTAAAGATTTGATATATAAGTATATATAATACCTACTATACAACGACGATTATATACATGTATACGAGTTGATCTAGGCCGCGTATATATCGTAGTAACTTGTATACCTACCGTATACTCCTTGTATATATACATGCGGCAGTAGGTATAGTATGTATGTATGTATGTATGTATGTATGTATGTATGTATGTATGTATGTATGTATGTATGTATGTATGTATGTACTATATAGCTACTGTAATATATAAGTCTAATCCAGTCAAATTCAATCTATCTCTTGCATTCCATTTAGACGCTGTACGCGGTTGCGTCGTGTCGCGGTAGTCTCGTCCCAACCGTGTTTATATACATATACATATATTATGCATGTATGTATTGTATGTATTTATCTATCTATCTACGCACGGTTTCACTCGCGTTATATATTCTTTTCAATTCTCTCTCAGCTCAATTGGGGATCAACACTCCGCTATTATGATACACAACTATATAATGAATGAGAATAAGAATAGAATGATTAAGAATAAGGGAGTATTATTTTTTTTTTTTTTTTTTTTCACTTTTTTTACTCGGCCACCTCTTCAACTGCAACTTTTTGTTTTCATTTCACTCCATTTCATCTTATTTTATTTTCTTTTACTTATCAAGATCTGCGAAAGAGAAATAAAGAGAAAAATAAAAAGAGGAAAAGAGAAGGACGGAGAAAGAAAGAAAATAAACAAACACACACACACACACACACATATCTTCTACTATTTAATCTTTAATTGGATTACACCGTAGTATAGTATGGTATGGTATGGTATGGTAGGCAGTAGCGGGGTTTGGTTTGCCGAACGATGTTTCTCTCTCTGGGGTTGAAGTAGGCGGTTATAGCGGTTAGTAGTTGACGGCCGTAGTGTATATCCCCCGCGCGCGTGACATCGACCCGGAGCAACAGGTCGAGCCTACGGGCTCTCAAGTCCCACGTGGCCTTGCCATGTCGAGAAGAGAAGAGAAGAGTAGAGTCGAGTCGAGTCGAGTCCGTGCTGTGCCGTGCGGTGCCGCGCCGCGCCTTGTCTGGCTGGCTCGGAGCTCGTCCTGCCTTTTCTACTCAACTCTGTAGCTATACATGTGTTGGAATGAAATCTCTTGCCAAGATTCTTACGATATATGTATATATTTATATGTATAGAGATGAGATACGGGAATTAAACAAACGTGTATTTATTTATTTATTTATTTATATATTTATATATTTATTTATTTATATGTTTATTTATTTAGTTTTACAAAACTAGAGAAAACGACCGTACGATAAATAATAATAAAGTAATGATAATGTACTGTGAAGTAGTTCGCATTCGTAGAGAAACGATCCAGATACAGTAATAAATGTCGTCGCTGCAGTCTACCTACGGCAGCTCGAGCAAGTAAACATACTGATCTGGGTTAGACCAACACGATCAAGTTATAAAGATTCGCGGTGCCGTTAGGTAATACGCTATATAATTATGTTATAGGTATATACATAATGTAAAGATTCACATTATTATCACTTTTTTTTTTTTTTTTTGTTTTCTTTTCTTTGTTTTTTCGTTTTTATAATATAGGTATAATATTTATATCCTTATCAAGGATCGTTGTAGGTATTAGATAGGTGTGCGATGGTATATAAATATATATATTTATACACACTATACATTAAAATGTGTACAGGAGGATAGACGTAATTGTAAACAGTAGAGGGTCACGGTTAAAAATGTTACGGTACGCGGTTATAGTACGCATAATGTATAGATATAGTTTGTTCTTACATAGGTATAACTTACTTACTACTTAGTATAATACATCGCGTCTCGCGGGTGTAATAATATACCTACAAGCGTATATGTATACGTATACTTATACTTATACTTATATCAGCTGATTGTGATACATTATCTTATACGTAAATTTATTTATAATGTATAAACTGCTGCGTAGCCAAACGTTGTGTGTCAAGTAGGTATGAGTTGCTGTATAGGTACGCGTATGTGTATGGCTTGGATAGTCCACAGTGTGTAGTAGCCGGAGGCTGTGATCGGGGACAGCTGCGCGCGCGGTCCCGTAAATCTAAGAAGAATAAGAATAAGAATAAGAATAAGAATAAGAATAAGAATAAGAACAATAAGAAGGAAGAGGAGGAAGAGACGCGGAATTTGCAGCTCGTGCTAAATCTTCGAGAAGTCTATTATATCTCTGTTAATAAAAAGAGTATAAGTTCTACGTCCTGTATACTGTATAGGATATGTCGGAGAGAATTTCAAACTCACGATATCACCTCGGGTGAAATGACAATAAGATAGAAAACGAATAAGTAATAATAGTATAGGAAGAAAGAACAAAAAGTTGAAAAAAAAAAAAAAAAAATTGAAACACAATGTAAAAAGAATACAGTATTGCAGAAAAAAAAGAAAAAAAAAAAACAATACGCGAAGAATGAGGATATATAAAACCTGCGCTGCCTGAAAGAGAGAGAAGAAAAAAAAAAAAAAAAAGTACAGAGAATGACAAGTTAAAAAGAAAGAGACTTAAAAAGGTGCGTGAAAACAATCCTCGACAATTTTTACCCGCTGCTCTTCTCGAAGTGTTATTTTATTTTTTTTTTATTTTTGACCACTTTTTTCCTTTTTTTTTTTTTTTTTTTTTTTTTCATTTTTCACTTTGTCTTCTTTTTTTTCTATCCAACTACAGAAATATATATTCATAGATTTAAAGTTGGATATTATCGGCGTGCGTTATTTATGTTAATTCATAGATTTATGCCTCCGCATCGGTGTATAAGGAATATATATATACCTTATACCGCGCGGATAGCGATCATTTTTCAAACTCACTGTATAACAATATTACGCAATGCGATTGTGCGGTTATGAAGAAGTAAAAAAAAAAAAAAAAACAAAAAAAAAAAACTCACATAAAAGAATAAGAAGAGAAATATAGAAAAGTAAAAAATAGTATATA
The DNA here is from genome assembly GCA_963978835.1 of Tenthredo scrophulariae. Taxonomy (NCBI): domain Eukaryota; kingdom Metazoa; phylum Arthropoda; class Insecta; order Hymenoptera; family Tenthredinidae; genus Tenthredo; species Tenthredo scrophulariae. The sequence goes on along the minus strand of OZ022235.1, from coordinate 12,736,666 downwards.
ATACATGCATTATGTATGTATGTATGCATACGGATATTTATTGAAGTTATTTATTTTCGGGGTTTTAGATAGATCATTTTGTTCGACTTTCCCCGCGAGATTATTATCTAACAATAATTCTATAATCGGTTAGCAAATAATACCGAAGACCAGGGTCATTGCGAAAGGTCAAGTTATGATCAGTGTGTAGTAGTATAGCGTGTCGGGTTTCGCGGTCGGTTATTCTGTTCAAGCTTAATACATATATACCTATACTACGTATTATACCGCATCATCTCTCTATTAAATATTTACCTATATCATATCATTACATATATTATAAAACTCGCGTTGGTCTTTACAGACTATTGAAGTAAAAATAATAAAAATAATAATAATAAGAAGAAGAAGAAGAAGAAGAAGAAGAAGAAGGAATACTTTGCTGCGTCGCGTCGTCGTTGTCGTCATCGTATATATAGTTGAAATAAACGATCGCGCGCGCGATTAGCGTATTTTCTATTTATTCATATGTAGGTATATACTATATATGAATAAAGTATATGTAAGAATGAAAACAATAACAAAGCTTGTCATAGATCTAACGGCGCAATTTAATATCGTTATCATTTTTTTTATTTTTTTTTTTCATTATTTAATCGTGCGGGAATGAGTTTCTGAAGGAGGGGAAAAAAAAAAAAAATAATGAATAAATAATAACAATAATAATAATAATAATACGCGCGCGCGTGATGAGGCATCATTTCGGGAAAACATAAACACGATGTTATAATATAATATAGCACAATTTAATTTAATATATATATAAAATATAATAACGTCAACTAGTATCTAGCAATCAATTCTGAGAATTATTCAAAACCTCGTTTCAGTACTATATAAGTATTATACATCGCGACTACGCGACGCGATCTCGCCTCTCTCGTAGTATAGACACTGCGTAGTTTTCGCTACGACCAATCGTCGCGCTTGAGACGGGGGGCTCGCCAAAGTTATTTCTCTCCAATACCTATACTACATACGTACTATACACCTTGTATCTATATACGTTACCTATACGTATAGAAGGTATATATATACATATATATCACGCATGTATATCACCTATCTTAACTACTTAAATGTATAGGCGTGTCGAGTGACGTCATATTCTCTCTATATACATATATACACACCACACTCGTATATAAGTATACGAGAATTATTTTTAATCACATAATTCACGTGCGACAATTTGATATATTATATTATACTATATGTATACATGCATATACTATACATAACTTGATGCATAGTATATGACAAGTGTAGGCGTCTAGGCTTATATGTTTTACGAGAAAATTTTCTAGAAAATTTTTGTAGGAAATAAATAACAAAAAATTAAAATTATATATAAATAAATAAAATTAAGAATTAAAAAAGAAAAAAAAAATCAATTAAAAAAAAATGATATAATCATCGTTCAAGCGTGCGTATATAGATCGTTGCGTTGATTCGAATTTTTGACGTTGTGACGACTTTCTTTCTTTGATCGTAATGAGAGAAAGTCGGCTGCTGGAGAAGCGAACGGAGGAAGAGGAGCTGGAGCTGGTTTATTTTATTCGGGGTCAAATCTGCAACGGAAGGGTTCCAATTATTATTATTTTTATTATTATTATTATTATTATTATTATTATTATTATCAATTATATGTACGTATAATTGGGCGATATTCTACCTATACCTATACCTATACCTATATATATATATATATATATATTAGAAATTCGTGTTGTTAATTTAAAAATTCTCTTTTATTTTTGCCCATTGATTTAATATACCGATCGTTGTCTTATTTATCAGTTAATTATATCTACACATATATACATACATAATTTAATACGTGAGTATAATAGATTGATAAATAAGATGCGGAATTTACCGGATATTTATACGTTGATTTATATAGGTAGGTATATAAAACAAGGCCAGAATGGCATACGATCGTTTGTATATTCAATATTCATCATCTATAGATTATCATTAATCACAGTTGAAAGGGTAATAAAAAGGAAGAGAAAAAAAAAAAATTTTTTTTTAAAAAGTTTCGCCTCGATTTTTTTTTTTTAATTATTATTATTTTTTTTTTCTTGACCCGCGTAACAAGAAAAAAAAAATTAATCAAACAATTAATGAATTGAGAAAAAAAAAAAAATATATATATATATATCCACTACGATTTTACTCTATTATGTACTATGTACGTATGTAGTACATACATAAGTACCAAACGCTATCAATCTCCGGTCTTCATTCTCACTGCTTTATATCTTCGCGGGGAGGCGTTAACAACGACTATAATATAGTATATATATATATATATATAGTATATATATATATATATATATATATATATATATATATATATATATACATACGTATTTGGATAATGAACGATAAATACATGGAAATGATATGACGGATTCTTTAATTGCTGTTGGGTTTTAGCTGGCCTGCATATATAGATATATATACCTAGTAATTTTTGTCTTCACATGTTAAGAAATAGACCGAAATTTTCGGAATTTTTATCTGTCTATATTCCGACCTTTCGGAATTTGAATATTCTTAACTTAAACGTTTCGAAAAATTCCGAAATCGTCTCAAATGAATACGGAAACTTTTCGGAACTTTTAACATTTTTTAACTTCAACCCGACCGGGTCCCGCCGCCCCGGGCAATCATATGACTCGATATAATAGATACGAGCGTTCACACATCACGATTAGTATTGTTCGTTGATTCTTTTTAATCGAGAAAAAAAAAGAAAGAAAGGAAAAAAAAAATATATATTTGCTACTGATGCAGTGTAGGTAGATGTAGGTGGGTATAAAATGTCGACGACGTGTTGTGTTATCTGTCGTCGATTGACCTGGATCCCAGTTCTTGGTACTGTTTGGAAAGCTTGAACCCGTCGACGACGCACAGTCGTACAACGCGTTGTAGGTATAATATACACAGGTATATATTAGACTGGTTCGAAAAAATTGACTGTACCTCTTTTTCCAAAGTCACATGTTTAAAATATTAGTAGTAAGATTGAATAAGACGCCTGTTAAAATTTCACCCCTTAATATTAATATTCAGTGGTTCCTGAACGCAATTTTTCAATTTTCCACTCGATTAACACAGGAAAATTTTTGTTAATTATTTATGAATTTTTTTTAGCTCAGCAACGAGGCAATATACATAAAGGTCCGATACGTATTTCATAGGAAATTTAATGCTCTACAAAAAAGGTCTCCTATCATTTTTCGATAACTCAACTCTTTCAAAAGTTATTAAAGGTCAAAATTCAACCCTTGAACATCTGACTTTGAAAAAGAAAAAAAAAAAAAAAAAAGAGAGTTGAGGTACAGGGTGTTCCCCTAATTATAACAAGAGTTTTTCAAATCTTGATACATATAGTATAAGTATGTACACATATGTACATATAGTAGCACGTCTCAACCAGCTCATCGTTAGCAATCTTCGCGCGTATCTCTCACGCGCTAAACTCATACTGTTTATTATACCTCCGCGTGTGGTAATATCAATTTCCGTTTACGTTCATTCAATTATAACTTATACACATATATAGTTTATGTAGAGTGAATTTTTTTCAACAATTATTGTGTGAAGGTTGAATATATAATATTGTTACGGTTTTTGTCCACCTTAATTCCTGTATAATATGTATATTTCACCATTTGAATAAGACACGATTTCTGACATTTCGCGATTACCTACTCTATTTTCTTCCCATTGAAGTATATTGTTCGAAAAAAATCTGAAAACTTTGTACACTCCTGAATGAAAATAATGACTTACCTATTTATTCTCATTCTTTGACCTCGCGCACGGCGTACGTATAGTAATTAATGAATTAGATAACACCCTATATATGTTGGTATAGACGTAACCATACATACGCACGATATACGTATACCTACACACTCCCTACGTGGTATAGACCGAAACGCGATCTAGGTAGCAATATTCTCGCACGTGACTTTATCCAACCAGAAACTCTTCGCCAAAGTAACTTGTCCTTGGCTAGAAACAACTTGTGGAAGTTTGTATTGGTCCCCAAGTTATACACACACGTGTTTCTATTATATATATATATATAT